>ML822572.1:25793-47807 GCA_009831015.1 Picea engelmannii | reverse complement strand
CAATTATATCCAATGAGCAATGAACAATAGTATAAGAGTTACACCAATACACCACAATACACCATGCACAATATATGAGAAATAATCAATAGTTTTTGTTCAAGGGAAGTAATGACTTCCAAAGGTGGCTACAACTTCCAAATATAAAGGGAGGGAAAATCCTCCAACATCCTTCATGTCCAAATACCTTCATCAATCTTGCGGTCCAAAACCAATGACTAGGGTTGACATCAATGACAACAACCAATCTTCCAACATCTCGTCCATCTGGGACTGAGGCTTAACTCTACACTACCAGTTGTAAAACAACATATTAACTTAGCTAAAAACATTGTTGGAGTATATTAAGGTACACTTCGAGATTAAATTAATTAAAAATAAGTGGTTCATGTCACACACAAATGACCACTTATGATGCCTTAATGTAAAAGAGTCTTGAACTTAAATAACTAAAAACACTGCTAATCATAAACCAAACGGATGCATATGCTTAATCAAAGTGAGTCTTTGACATGACTAAATAGGATTGATAGAACTAGATTCTGAGTCGAGTGTTGGTATCCATGCGTTCTTTTGGAGGCCACTAGGAGACAATTGGTTGTTTTCGAAGCTTTCTTCTTCAACTTATCTCTTAGGGAAAGAAGCAAGTCTTCTGGTGCTTTTTCTGGAGTCTTTGATATTTCTTCTGCAGCTTGGAGTATAGTTTCTCTAATTCCTGGTTGTGGTTTCATAGGGTGCAGATCTAAAGATTTATCTTTGTACATGTTGACTATCATCGATTTATTTCCTTGACAAGCAATATGATGCCATAGACTGGTTCAATGTTCCCTTCGTTTGGCATCGTTTGGAAAATTTAAAATATGTAATTAATGAGGATAATCCACTTCGAAAACTTGACATTCGGGAGATTTTGAATGCAGAGTATTGTTGGCACAGGGGAATACCCAAGGTTCAATGCTCAAGAGTGCACCAACAAAACCCCAAATACTGGCCCTTTCGACAACACCTGCGAAGCAGATGAAGTCTCACCTGAGGTAGAGATAGGGGTGGTTGCAAGACTTAGGTGTTTGCAACCTTAGCTGGGACACAAATATGTGATTATGTATTTTACATGGCACTTAGCATAGATCATTCATCAATATTTAACCCTTATTATACTTCGCAGACAACACAGAGCTTCGCGGTGAATACTCAGATTTACAGTATTTCAACACTTAACCATAGTAACCCAGATCAGATCTAGTAGATCAAAACTAAGCATCCTCATACACATCAGATCTAACAATCATATATATCTAAGAAGCATAGAGCATAAGTGGATATATCAAAGCATGTATCATAAGCAAATATAAACACATTGAACCAAAGCACAAAGAATAACACACAGATTTACATGGTTCACCGCTCCCCTGGGGCTACGTCCACAAGATCTTCTTCTTTATTATCGTCTTCAAGATGTTACAAGAACAAAGCCTCCAAAACCCTTCTTCGCATAGGATAGAAGATTTGCGCAGCTCACTAGATCCTTCTTCCTTGTGTTACAACACTTAGCTTTCTATATCAACCACGCAGTAACTTGCACTTAGCCTTGCAAGCCTTACACAGTTCGCACATAACACTTATTCGACATCACATAGATGCACTACCAATTGCACTAAGAAATCACATCTACTACTTCTTACATTTTCTATCCTTCTATTTATACATTACAAAAGTGGGCCTAAGCATGGGTAAACCCACGGGACGACATCCCTTTCCAATTACATTAACCCAAAACCCTAAAAGGGGCCCAAAAGTGGACTGAGATCCCATGATCTCTGCTTCATCTAGTGATCCATATTTGATAGCTTGTCGAAGTACAAAAATGATCAATTATGACCAAGTGTTCCTCAAAACTTGGTCAAGGGCCAACAGGCCCCCAACACTCACCTGTGACTTGTCCCGAGTCACTCAGGTCTGACCAATTCTTCTTCAAATTCCTTGAGCTTGGCTCGAGCTACTTCGACCTGCCGCATTGCTACTACCTCTTGCTCGACGAACTCCTGGATGAGTGCCTCCTTCACTGGCCCTTCTAGGCATTGTTATGTTGTATTCACAACCTGTTCAAGTTCTACTCCTTGGCTTTCAACTTCAGTGAACAGTTGGCATGCCTTTTCTTGAACTGGTTGAAGTCATTGAGAGACTTCCATTACTTTACTATGAAGTGTGTGAATCTATTGTTGGGTTGTGCGTTGCTCTAGAAACCTCTTCATTCTCTCTACAGGTGACAGGGCCTTCAGCTACACCTGTAGATTTTTGGTGTTGTACTTCTCCTCTTGGAGTTGCGACTCCAATTTATGCAATTTTGGGTTCTCGGTTAGGTTCTCGTAGATCTGTGCACTTTTTCTACTTAACTATTTGCATTCCTCAGTGAGTGCTTTAATCCTTTCTATGATGCTCCAGGCAGTTATTTCTCACTAGTTGTGCACTTCTTGTGGGGTCTGTGGTATGGCCTGAAGCTCTAAGTCCACAACTCTTTGTTGAAGTTGTTGAATAAATTCAACAAGCTTCATCACTTGGTGTTCTATGGGTTCTTCTACCTTCTATTCTAAGACGTTCACAGATCAAAATGATCTGTTGACTACTTCTTCAATCCCAATCTACTTTCCAAGCAGGTGCTCTTTAAATTTTTGGATCTTTGCTTTGTCTTCTAAAAATTTCGCTTAGATAGCATCCTTCTCTTGTTACGCAACTCGACGTTGCTCGATGATTTCCTCTTGTTCTTTCTTTAAGGCCAGGGTGGCCTCCATTGTTTCTTCCTATGCCTTCTGAAGGCGTACTTCGATTGTCTCAGCAATCTTGCGGAGTTGAACTAGTTCATCTCCCTCTTTTGTTGTTCCTTCTGGCAGGGCCGCAGAGGAGACTGCGAGGCTAGACTGGAGAGATTGTTGTACTCCTTGGAGCTCAATATCGATTATGTTGTATATTGTCTCTTGCTTAGCTTCTTTCTTTTCTATTATCTCTTCTATGGCTTCATTCATAGATGCGATGAGAAAACTGAAGTCATCTAGAGTGAGCGTGGTCTTCAGCTTAGTCACGGGTGCTTTTGATTTCTTCTAGGAGGAAGGTTCCAAAGGTGAACCCTTCCTTTTCTTTATGATATCTACTTCATCTCCTGGCCTCTGTTCAACTTCCTCTAAGTCTTCTCCACTACCTCCTTTCTCTGGTGTAATGGATGCGGTTCTTACAGATCTACTATCTACATCGTGGATTTCCTCATACTTCTTTGTATGGTTTGTTTTCTTTGTCTTACAGGGCCCAGGTGTATTTCGTGCAGCTTCTGGGCTGTCGATGTAGGACATTTTTGCGGGGTCTGCTGAGATAAGGAGGTCCACCGACCATTCCTTGGTGATCTCCTCTAGGTTGTCTTCTGTCAGCTTATAATAAGATTGAAGTTGTTCCTTGTGATCATTAGCACGTGCTGTAATATATATGAAATGGTGGTCCACACTGAACTTCATCAAGGGTCCAAACCTATGTAACATATTCGGGGTCATGTGCGGCTCAGACTAGATGGAAAACTTCAACTGGGTGTAGTAGGTATGGAAAATGACATTTGACTTCCCCTGCTTGTTCATATCATTCGATTACCACAGTGTACTGAAATTCGTGGCCAATGGTTCGAAGGGGTCGATGTCCAGGAATGTTGCAACTTTCAGTAGCTCCCATGCAATGAAAGATATAAGTATTAAGAGCTAGCTAAAATGGAATTCATGCCCCCGATCTTGGTCTTCTCTGCAGTCAATCACTAGTTGATTCACCAGGTACTTCACCCAGTTCATCTGTAGTCCCTATGTGCACTTTCCTGTGAGGTTGACTACAAAGTTGGATACTTGTGTGGGTCGATTCTTGTGTACCAACTTGCCTACGATCAGTTGATATGCGAGGCACACTGCGCCACTTTCAATAGAAGCTACCTTGTATCCTCACACGCCTTTCTCAACATCTCCATAGGCTTCTTTTATCTTCTGAGCAAGAGTGCGATCCAAGATATTTCTAGGATAGTAATCATGGGGATCAGGGCCCTATATGCTAAGCCCAGTGATCCAGTTAATCAGCATTGGATCAACTGTTATGCGATGGTTCAACCATAATTATCCTCCATGGTAACTTTCCAACAACAACTTCACACAAGCATTCACCTCCTGGTGTCTGTCGAAGTGCGGTATCTTCATAACATTGAGCAGAGTGGATTGTGCAAGGTTCATCATCCATTGCTGAGGGACAATCTTTGAATGCTTTCCCTTTTTCTTCGTCAGATATTTATAAGGAGCGAGCAAGCCATAAACCTTCCAGTCACCCAGGTTGAAGTCACTAAACTTCAGTGCTGCAAACTTGTCTTGATCTATGTGAACTAAGCGTACCCTTTTTGGCAGGTACACGGTGACTAGAGTGTACTCCAAGTCTCTAGGCACACTATCTCTATTGATCACATCGCTCAGAGGTGGTATGTAAGTAGGTAGGATGGATGGAAGCAACTTTGCATTGGCCAAATCATATTTATGTTTGGTTCTTATTTCTGCGTCGGCTTGGGATGTTTCTGCTCGAGTAGTCGATGGAGAGGTTTACACTCTTCTCATTGATGATGCCTATAAACCTGTAGACAATCCTCTCTCCAACATGAGTCTCTCAGCTCTGAGGCTAGCGAGTACCTCTCTTACAGATTCTTTAGTTGTGCTAAATTTGTCGGACATATATGCTCAGGATCAATTTCTTGGGTTCTCAAAGTAACGTAGGTACTGTAATAGGGTAGAAGGTAAGGTCATAAGGATTGAAGGAAAATCTTAATCAAGGCTGCGAGGTCAAAATTCTCAATTCGAAAAAGTGTTCTTCGGTCATGGCGCGACGAAATATATAGGAATTTTAGTAACGGTTTGCTTGCAATGGGTATAAAGCTTCATTAACTCTTGTTCTGTCCATTATGGCATGGTATAACGGTTTGGTAGTGAGCCATTAATGATTTTCTGACCCGTTCGGAGCAGCAGTCGAACGTTTATATAAGCTTCCAACGGTTATATTGCTTTGCCACAACGAAGTGCCCTATGTCGTTGTTCTGCTATCTCGGCGAAGCTCAAATTCTGCAATTTTTCCTTCTGCAGGGCTCCCTCTGGAACCTTCTGTTGTATTTTGATCTAGGCTTTCTTCTTGCTTATATTTCTATCCTTTTTCCCGGTGAGCTTCGTCTCAGTGATCCTTTTCCCATTCTGATTCTTATCCTCTTCAGACATAGTCACTTCGCACTGTCGATATTCGTTGTTCGGATTCAAGGGAAATACTTCTTCATCATCTGGAACATTCATTTCAGTCCTCTGTGGTTCGTCTAATGTTCTTACAACTTTGACATCCAAGTCCCTGGTGTCAAATAACTTCGATCTATTACCTTGTTCTTCCATCAAGTAGGCGATCTTTCTAGTCATAAAATATATTAGGTCTTGCTTCTTCTTTTCTAGGGTTTCCTTTTGTTCATTTCTTCGGATGTGGTCTTTCTCAATCTAGGTTTTTCCTAAAAAAGCCAGAAATGGGGTGTTGTTCGCAATAAACTTGATAACTTCAAATTCTTCCTCTACCGACGTTCCATTGATGCTCAAAGGTATCTGGGTAATCCTTCCACATAGGGTTACCAATTTTCCTTTAAACAAGCTTATTCCTCCTAAAAAAGGAATCATAACAGTTTTTCCCAGGGTTTCCCAAGTTCTTTATGTCATAATATTCACCTGTGTTTCCTCATACATAACACAATCTATGTTGAAGTCTCCTATTCTTACTTCAATTTTCTCTTTTTCTTTGAAAATTTCTGATAAATTGACATCTTTATGCCCATTCAGAGTTTCTTTCATCTGTATTAATACTTTTTCTGATTCTTTCTGGGGTTCTGCTATTTATAGGGCTGTCTTAGGGTTTTCTTTATGCATATTCATTCTTTCAAGGTAGAAATCATTCTAGGGAAATCCAATACTTCATGGTCCAAAGCTTTGCAACATAGACAATTGGGTTTTCCACCAGGGTATTCCTTAGCTAGATGGTCTAGTTTTTTGAAACTGTAACCTAGGGTCAATCCTCTCTTTCTCTTAAATGATCCCCAACTTCTTTTGCATTGCACACCGGGATCATGGTAGCTAGCCTGCAAAAAAATCTTTCTAGGATCTTGCATCCATTTGTTAGTCCAAACATTCTTTCTATGCATAGGTATAACATACTTATCAGATCTATTCATATCAAACTTTCTTTCATCTATTAATTCCCTAGGTTTTAAGATCGGACAGAATCTATCAAACATACCTAGATCCATGCTCTAGAAACAAAAAATTTCACTTATCTTACTTCTATAGAGCACAAAGCTTCCAGATCTAAGAACTTTTAACTATTCTTACCTGTATTAGAGCATAGAGCTTACAGATCTTACCTCTTTCTTTCAGAAATTTCCACTTTTAATTTTCTTAGAGCATAGAGCATTCATATCTCACTTCTCTTCTTTAGATATGATCTTAATTTCTTCAGATTTGACCTTATTCATGGCACAAAGCTTCACAGGTTGAGTAAAAGGATGCGCACTAGGGTAACATATCTACGCACAGAGCTTTCTTTTGCACAAAGTTTCTTCTTCCTCAGTTCCCAGAAATCACAGTTTCAGGTCCCAGCAACAGAACCATTTGTTGGCACAGGGGCAAACCCAGGGTTCAATGCTCAAGAGCACACCAACAAATCCCTAACTACTAGCCCTTTTGGCAACACCTGCGAAGAAGATGAAGTCTCATTTGAGGTAGAGGTAGGGGTGGTTGTAAGACTCAGGTGTCTGCAACCTTAGATGGGACATGGATCTGTGATTATATCTTTTACATGGAACTTAGTATAGATCATTCATCAATATTTAACCCTTATTATACTTCACAGACAGCATAGAACTTCGCGATGAATACTCAAATTTACAGTATTTTAGCACTTAACCATAGTAACCCAGATCATATCCAGTAGATCAACATTAAGCATCCTCATACACATCATATCTAACAATCATATATATCTAAGAAGAAAATATCATAATTGGATATATCAAAGCACATAGCATAAGCAAAGTTAAACACATTGAACCAAGGCACAGAGCATAACACACAGATTTAAGTGGTTCACCCCCCCCCCTGGGGCTACGTCCATAATATCTTCTTCTTTATTATCGTCTTCAAGTTGTTACAAGAACAAAGCCTCTAAAACCCTTCTTCACATAGGACAGAAGATCTTCGCAGCTCACTAGATCCTTCTTCCTTGCGTTACAGTGCTTAGCTTTCTATATCAACCACGCAGTTTGCACATAGCACTTATTCGACATCACATAGATGCACTACCAATTGCACTAAGCAATCACATCTACTACTTCTTACATTTCCTATCCTTCTATTTATACATTACAAAAGTGGGACTAAGCATGGGTAAACCCATGGGCCAACATCCCTTTCCCATTACATTAAACCAAAACCCTAAAAGGGGCCCAAAAGTGGACCGAGATCCCATGATCTCAGCTTCACCTGGAGATCCATCTTTGATAGGATGTCGAAGTCCAAAAATGGTCAATTATGACCAAGTGCTCCTCAAA
The DNA here is from genome assembly GCA_009831015.1 of Picea engelmannii. NCBI lineage: Eukaryota > Viridiplantae > Streptophyta > Pinopsida > Pinales > Pinaceae > Picea > Picea engelmannii. Next base: position 40,180 of record ML822572.1, on the reverse strand, counting down.
ACTTGGTCAAGGGCCAACAGGCCCCCAACACTCACTTGTGACTCATCCCAAGTCACTCAAGTTTGACCAATTCTACTTCGAATTCCTCGAGTTGCTTCGACCTGCCGCATTGCTACTGCCTCTTGCTCGGTGAACTCCTAGATGAGTGGCTCATTCACCGAACCTTCTAGGTGTTGTTCTGCTATATTCACAACCTATTCAAGTTCTACTCCTTGGATTTCAACTTCAGTGAACAGTTGGCATGCCTTTTCTTGCACTGGTTGAAGTCGTTGAGAGACTTCCATTACTTTACTCTGAAGTGTTTGAATCTGTTGTTGGGTTGTGTGTTTCTCTGGAAACCTCTTCATTCTCTCTATGGGTGACAGGGACTTCAGCTACACCTGTATATTTTTAGCGTCGTACTTCCCCTCTTGGAGCTGCGAATCCAATTTATGCAATTATGGGTTCTCGGTTAGGTTCTCGTATATCTGCGCACTTCTTCTACTTAACTGTTTGCATTCCTCAGTGAGTGCTTTAATCCTTTCTATGGTGCTCTGGGAAGTTATTTCTCGCTGGTCACACACTTCTTGTGGGGTCTGTGGTATTGTCTGAATCTCTAAGTTCATGAATCTTTGTTGAATTTGTTGAATAACTTCAACAAGCTTCATCACTTGGAATTCTATGGTTTCTTCTGCCTTCTGTTCTAAGCAGGTCACAGAGTGAAATTCTATGTTGACTACTTCTTCAATCCCAATCTTCTTTGCGAGCAGTTTCTATTTCTCTTTTTGGATCTTCGCTCTGTCTTCTTCAAATTTCACTTAGATAGCGTCCTTCTCTTGTTGCACAACTCGACATTGCTCGATGATTTCCTCCTGTGATTTCTTTAAGGCCTGGGTGGTCTGCATTGTTTCTTCTTGCGCCTTTCAAAGGCTTACTTTGACTGTGTCAGCAATCTTACAGAGTTGAATTGGTTCATCTCCCTCTTTTGTTGTTCCTTCTGGCAGGGCCGCAGAGGAGACTGCGCAGCTAGACTGGAGAGATTGTTGTACTCATTGGAGCTCAATATCGATTATGTTGTATATTGTCTCTTGCTTAGATTCTTTGTTTTCTATTATCTCTTCTATGGCTTCATTCATAGATGTGATGAGAAAACTGAAGTCATCTGGAGTGAGCGTGGTCTTCAGCTTAGTCACGGGTGCTTTTGATTTCTTCCGGGAGGAAGGTTCCAGAGGTGAACCCTTCCTTTTCTTTATGATATCTACTTCATCTCCTGGCTTCTATTCAACTTCCTCTAAGTCTTCTCCATTACCTCCTTGCTCTGGTGTAATGGATGCAGTTCTTATAGATCTACTATATACATTGTGGATTTCCTCATACTTCTTTATCTAGTTTGTTTTCTTTGTCTTACTAGGCCCAGGTGTATTCTACGCAGCTTCTGGGCTGTCGATGTCGGACATTTCTGTGGGGTTTGCTGAGATAAGGAGGTCCACCGACCATTCCTTGGTGATCTCCTCTAGGTCATCTTCTATCATCTTATAATAAGATTGAATTTGTTCCTTGTGCTCATTATCACGTGCTATAATATATATGAATGGTGGTCCACGATGAACTTCATCAAGGGTCCAAACCTATGTAACGTATTCGGGGTCATGCGTGGTTCAGACTGGATGGAAAACTTCAATTGGGTGTAGTAGGTATGGAAAATGACATTTGACTTCCACTGCTTGTTCATATCATTCGATTACCACAGTGTACTGAACTTCGTGGCCAATGGTTCAAAGGGGTCTATGTCTAGGAAGGTTGCACCTTCTGGTATCTCCCATGCAACGAAAGATATAAGTATTAAGAGCCAGCTAAAATGGAATTCATGCCCCTGATCCTGGGCTTATCTACAGTCAATCACTAGTTGATTCACTAGGTACTTCACCTAGTTCATCTGTAGTCCCTATGTGCACTTCCCTGTGAGGTCGACTACAAAGTTGGATACTTGTGTGGGTCGATTCTTGTGTGCCAACTTCCCTGCGATCAGTTGACAAGTGAGGCACACTATGCCACTTTCATTAGAAGCTACTTTTTATCCTCATGCGCCTTTCTCAACATCACCATAGGCTTCTTTGATCTTCTAAGAATTAACACGATCCATGGTCTTTCTAGGATAGTAATCATGGGGATCAGGGCCCTGTATGCTAAGCCTGGTGATCCATTTAATCAGTGTTGGATCAACTGTTATGCGACGGTTCAACCATAATTATCCTCCATGGTAACTTTCCAACAACGGATTCACACAAGCATTCACCTCCTGGTGTCTGTCGATGTGCGGTATCTTCATAACGTTGAGCAGAGTGGACTGTGCAAGGTTCATCATCCATTTCCGAGGGACAATCTTTGAATTCTTTCCCTTTGTCTTCGTCAGATATTTATAAGGAGTGAACATGCCATAAACCTTCCAGTCACCCAGGTTGAAGTCACTAAACTTCAATGCTGCAACCTTGTCTTGATCTACATGAACTGAGCGTACCCCTTTTGGCAGGTACACAGTGACTAGAGTGTACTCCAAGTCTCTAGGAACACTATCTATGTTGATCACACCGCTCAGAGGTGGTATGTAAGTAGGTAGGATGGATGGAAGCAACTTCGCATTGGCCAGTTCATATTTATGTTTCGTTCTTATTTCTGCGTCGGCTCGGGATGTTTCTGCTCGAGTAGTCGACAGGGAGGTTTACACTCCTCTCATTGATGATGCCTATAAACCTTTAGACAATCCTCTCTCCAACATGATTCTCTCAGCTCTGAGGCTAGCGAGTACCTCTCTTACAGATTCTTTAGTTGTGCTAAATTCGTCGTACATACACACTCAGGATCAATATCTCGGGTTCTCAAAGTAACGTAGGTACTGTAATAGGGTAGAAGGTAAGGTTGTAAGGATCGAAGGAAAATCTTAGTCAAGGCTGTGAGGTCAAAATTCTCAATTGGCAAAAGTGTTCTTCGGTCATGACGCGACGGGATATATAGGAATTTTAGTAACGGTTTGCTTGCAATGGGTATAAAGCTTCATTAACTCTTGTTCTGTCCATTATGGCATGGTATAACAGTTTGGTAGTGATCCATCAATGATTTTCCAACCCGTTCGGAGCAGCAGTCGAACGGTTATATCAGCTTCCAACGGTTATATTGCTTTGCCACCACGAAGTGCCCTATGTCGTTGTTCTGCTATCTCGACAAAGCTCAAATTCTGCAATTTTTCCTTCTGCAGGGCTCCCTCTGGAACCTTCTATAGTCTTTTGATCTAGGCTTTCTTCTTACTTATCTTTCTATCCTTTTTTCTGGTGAGCTTCATCTCGGTGATCCTTTTCCCATTCTGATTCTTATCCTCTTCAGACATAGTCACTTCGCAATGTCGATACTCGTTCTTTGGATTCAAGGGAAATACTTCTTTATCGTCTAGAACATTCATTTCAGTCCTCTGTGGTTCATCTAGTGTTCTTACAAATTTGACATCCAAGTCCCTGGTGTCAAATAACTTCGATCTGTTACCCTATTCTTCCATCAAGTAGGCGATCTTTCTAGTCATAAAATATATTAGGTCTTGATTCTTCTTTTCTAGGTTTTCCTTTTGTTCATTTCTTTGGATCTGGTCTTTCTCAATCCATGTTTTGCCTAACAAAGCCATAAATGGGGTGTTGTTCGCAATAAACTTGATAACTTCAAATTCTTCCTCTACCGACGTTCCATTGATGCTCAAAGGTATCTGGGTAATTCTTCCACATAGGGTTACCAATTTTCCTTTAAACAAGCTTATTCCTCCTAACGAAGGAATCATAGCAGGTTTTCCCAAGGTTTCCCAAGTTCTTTATGTCATAATATTCACCTGTGTTTCCTCATACAGAACAAAATCTATGTTTAAGTCTCCTATTCTTACTTAAATTTTCTCTTTTTCTTTGAAAATTTCTGATAAATTGACATCTTTATGCCCATTCAGAGTTTCTTTCATCTGTATTAATAATTTTTCTAATTATTTTTGGGGTTCTGCTATTTCTAGGGCTGTCTTAGGGTTTTCTTCATGCATATTCATTCTTTCAAGCTTAGAAATCATTCTAGGGCAATCCAATACTTCATGGTCCAAAGCTTTGCAACATAGACAATTGGGTTTTCCACCAGGGTATTCCTTAGCTAGATGGTCTGGTTTTTTGCAACTATAACCTAGGGTTAATCCTCTCTTTCTCTTAAATGATCCCCAACTTCTTTTGTATTGCACACCAGGATCATGGTAGCTAGCCTGCAAAAAAATCTTTCTAGGATCCTACATCCATTTGTTAGTCCAAACATTCTTTCTATGCATAGGTATAACATACTTATCATATCTATTCATATCAAACTTTCTTTCATGTATTAATTCCCTAGGTTTTAAGCTAGGACAGAATCTATCAAACATACCTAGATCCATGCTCTAGAAACAAAAAATTTCACTTATCTTACCTCTATAGAGCACAAAGCTTCCAGATCTAATAACTTTTAACTATTCTTACCTTTATTAGAGCACAGAGCTTACAGATCTTACCTCTTTTCTGCATATCTGACCTATTTCTTTCATAAATTTCCACTTTTACTTTTCTTAGAGCATAGAGTGTTCAGATCTCACTTCTCTTCTTTATATCTGATCTTCCATTCTTCAGATCTGACCTTATTCCTGGCACAAAGATTCACAGGTCGAGTAAAGGGATGCACACTAGGGAAACATATCTACGCACAGAGATTTCTTTTGCACAAAGTTTCTTCTTCCTCAGTTCCCAGCAATCACAGTTTCAGGTCCTAGCAATAGAACCATTTGTTGGCACAGGGGAAGACCCAGGGTTCAATGCTCAAGAACGCACCAACAAATCCCTAACTACCGGCCCTTTTGGCAACACCTACGAAGCAGATGAAGTCTCACCTGAGGTAGAGGTAGGGGTGGTTGTAAGACTCAGGTGTCTACAACCTTAGATGGGACACAGATCTGTGATTATATATTTTACATGGGACTTAGCATAGATCATTCATCAATATTTAACCTTTATTATACTTCACAGACAGCATAGAGCTTCATGGTGAATACTCAAATTTACAGTATTTCAGCACTTAACCATAGTAACCTAGATCGTATCCAGTAGATCAACACTAAGCATCCTCATACACATCAGATCTAACAATCATATATATCTAAGAAGCACATATTATAAGTGGATATATCAAAGCACATAGCATAAGCAAAGATAAACACATTGAACCAAAGCACAGAGCATAACACACAGATTTATGTGGTTCACCCCCCCTGGGGCTACGTCCACAATATCTTCTTTTTTATTATCGTCTTCAAGTTGTTACAAGCACAAATCCTCCAAAACCCTTCTTCGCATAGGACAGAAGATCTTCGCAACTCGCTAGATCCTCCTTCCTTGCGTTACAATGCTTAGCTTTCTATATCAACCACGCAGTTTGCACATAGAACTTATTCGAGATCACATAGATGCACTACCAATTGCACTAAGCAATCACATCTACTACTTCTTTCATTGCCTATCTTTCTATTTATACATTACAAAAGTGGGCCTAAGCATGGGTAAACCCATGGGCTGACATCCCTTTTCCATTACATTAAACCAAAACCCTAAAAGGGGCCCAAAAGTGGACCAAGATCCCGTGATCTCTGCTTCGCCTGGCGATCCATCTTTGATAGGTTGTCGAAGTCCAAAAATGGTCAATTATGACCAAGTGTTCCTCAAAACTTGGTCAAGGGCCAACAGGCCCCCAACACTCACCTGTGACTCGTCCCGAGTCACTCAAGTTTGACCAATTCTACTTCGAATTCCTCAAGCTTGGCTTGAGCTTCTTCGACCTGCCGCATTGCTACTGCCTCTTGCTCGGTGAACTCCTGGATGAGTGGCTCATTCACCGAACCTTCTAGGCATTGTTCTGTTGTATTCACAACCTATTCAAGTTCTACTCCTTGGATTTAAACTTCAGTGAACAGTTGGCATGCCTTTTCTTGCACTGGTTGAAGTTATTGAGAGACTTCCATTACTTTACTCTGAAGTGTTTGAATCTGTTGTTGGGTTGTGCGTTTCTCTGGAAACCTCTTCATTCTCTCTACGAGTGACAGGGACTTCGACTGCACCTGTAGCTTTTCAGCGTTGTACTTCCCCTCTTGGAGCTGCGAATTCAATTTATGCAATTCTGGGTTCTCGGTTAGGTTCTCGTAGATATGCGCACTTCTGCTACTTAACTGTTTGCATTCCTCAGTGAGTGATTTAATCCTTTCTATGGTTCTCTGGGAAGTTATTTCTCGCTGGTCGCGCACTTCTTGTGGGGTCTGTGCTATTGTCTGAATCTCTAAGTCCATGACTCTTTGTTGAAGTTGTTGAATAACTTCAACAAGCTTCATCACTAGGCATTCTATGGTTTCTTCTGCCTTCTGTTCTAAGCCGGTCATAGAGTGAAATGCTCTGTTGACTGCTTCTTCAATCCCAATCTTCTTTGTGAGCAGTTTCTCTTTCTCTTTTTGGATCTTCGCTCTGTCTTCTTCAAATTTTGCTTAGATAGCGTCCTTCTCTTGTTGCGCAGCTCGACATTGCTCGATGATTTCCTCCAGTGCTTTATTTAAGGCCTGGATGGCTTGCATTGTTTCTTCATGTGCCTTTTGAAGGCTTACTTTGACTATGTCAGCAATCTTACAGACTTGAACTGGTTCATCTCCCTCTTTTGTTGTTCCTTCTGGCAGGGCCGTAGAGGAGACTGCGCGGCTAGACTGGAGATCTTGTTGTACTCTTTGGAGCTCGATATTGATTATGTTGTACATTATCTATTTCTTAGCTTCTTACTTTTCTGTTATCTCTTCTATGGATTTATTCATAGCTACGATGAGAAAACTGAAGTCATCTGGAGTGAGCATGGTCTTCAGCTTAGTCACGGGTGCTTTTGATTTCTTCCAGGAAGAAGGTTCCGGAGGTGAACCCTTCCTTTTCTATATGATCTCTACTTCATATCCTAGCCTTTGTTCGACTTCCTCTAAGTCTTCACCATTACCTCCTTGCTTTGGTGTAATGAATTCGGTTCTTATAGATCTGTTGTCTACATCTTGGATTTCCTCATCCTTCTTTGTCTGCTTTGTTTTCTTTGTCTTATTGGGACCAGGTGTATTCTGCGCATCTTCTAGGCTATCGATGTCGGACATTTCTACGGGGTCTACTGAGATAAGGAGGTTCGTCAACCATTCCTTGGTGATCTCCTCTAGGTAGTCTTCTATCAACTTATAATAAGATTGAAGTTGTTCCTCATGCTCATTAGCACATGTTGTAATATATATGAAATGGCGGTCCATGCTGAACTTCATCAAGGGTCGAAACCTACGTAAAGTATTTGGGGTCATGAGTGGCTTGGACTAGATGGTGAACTTCAACTAGGTGTAGTAGGTATGGAAAACGACATTATACTTCCACTGCTTGTTCATATCTTTCTAGTACCACAATGTACTGAAATTCGCGGCCAATGGTTTGAAGGGGTCTATGTCCAGGAAGGTTGCACCTTTCGATAACTCCCATGCAACGAAAGATATAAGTATTAAGAGCCAGCTAAAATGGAATTCATGCCCCTAATCCTAGGCTTCTCTGCAATCAATCTCTAGTTGATTCACCAGGTACTTCACCCAATTCATCTGTAGTCCCTCTGTGCACTTCCCTGCGAGGTCGACTACAAATTCGGATACTTGCATGGGTCGATTCTTGCATACCAACTTCCCTGCGATCAGTTGACAGGCGAGGTGCAATGTGTCAATTTCAATAGCAGCTACCTTGTAGCCTCATTCACCTTTCTCAACATCTCCATAGGATTCTTTGATCTTATGAGCAAGAGAATGATCCACAGTCTTTCTAGGATAGTAATCATGGAGATCAGGGCCCTATATGCTAAGCTTGGTGATCCAGTTGATTAGCGTTGGATAAACTGTTATGCGACGGTTCAACCATAAGTATCCTCCATTGTAACTTTCCAACATCCGCTTCACACAAGAATTCACCTCTTGGTGTCTGTCGAAGTGCGATATCTTCATAATGTTTAGTAGAGTGGACTGTTCGAGGTTCATCATCCATTGCTGAGGGATGATATTCGAATTATTTCCCTTTGTCTTCATCATATATTTATAAGGAGCGAGCATGCCATAAACCTTACGGTCACCTAGGTTGAAGTCACTAAACTTTAATGTTGCAACCTTCTCTTGATCTACACGAACTATGCGTACCCCTTTTGGCAGGTACGCGGTGACAAGAGTGTACTCCAAGTCTCTAGGCACACTGTCTCCATTGATCACACTGCTCAGAGGTGGTATGTAAGTAGGTAGGATGGATGGAACCAACTTCGCATTAGCCAGATCGTCTTTATGTTTGGCTCTTCTTTCTACGCCGGCTTGGGATGTTTCTTCTTGAGAAATCGATGGGGAGGCTTGCACTCCTCTCATCGATGATGCCTGTAAACCTATAGACAATCCTCTCTCCAACATGATTCTCTCAGCTCTGAGGCTAGCGAGTACCTCTCTTACAAATTCTTCAGCTATGCTAAATTCATCGGACATATATGCTCAGGATCAATATCTCGGGTTCTCAAAGTAGTGTAGGTACTATAATAGGGTAGAATGTAAGGTCGCAAGGATCACTGTAAAATCTTAGTCAAGGTTGTGAGGTCAAAATTTTCAATTGGAAAAAGTGTTCTTCGGTCATGGCATGACGGGATATATAGGAATTTTAGTAACGGTTTGCTTGCAACGGGTATAAAGCTTCATTAACTCTTGTTCTATCCATTATGATGTGGTATAACAGTTTGGTAGTGAGCCATCAATGCTTTTCCGACCCATTTGGAGCAGCAGTTGAATGGTTATATCGGCTTCCAATGGTTATATTGCTTCGCCATGACGAAGTGCCCTATGTCGTTGTTCTGCTATCTCGACAAAGATCAAATTCTGCAATTTTTCCTTCTGTGGGGATCCCTCTGGAACCTTCTGTAGTCTTTCAATCTAGGCTTTCTTCTTACTTAGCTTTCTAGCCTTTTTCCTAGTGAGATTCATCTCGGCGATCCTTTTCCTATTCTGATTCTTATCCTCTTCATACATAGTCACTTCGTGTTGTCAATATTCATTCTTCAGATTCAAAGGAAATACTTCTTCATCATCTGGAACATTCATTTCAGTCCTCTGTGGTTCTTCTAGTGTTCTTACAACTTCGACATCCAAGTCCTTGGTTTCAAATAGCTTCGATCTTTTACCCTGTTCTTCCATCAAGTAGGCGATCTTTCTAGTCATAAAATCTATTAGGTCTTGCTTCTTCTTTTCTAGGGTTTCCTTTTCTTCATTTCTTTGGATCTGGTCTTTCTCAATCCAAGTTTTTCCTAACAAAGCTCGAAATGGGGCGTTGTTCTCAATAAACTTGATAAGTTCAAATTATTCCTCTATCGACGTTCCATTGATGCTCAGAGTTATCTGGGTAATCCTTCCACACATGGTTACCAATTTTCCTTTTAACAAGCTTATTCCTCCCAATGAAGGAATCATAGCAGGTTTTCCCAGGGTTTCCCAAGTTCTTTATGTCATAATATTCACCTATGTTTCCTCATCCAGAACACAATCTATGTCTAAGTCTCCTATTCTTACTTCAATTTGCTCTTTTTCTTTGAAAATTTCTGATAAATTGACATCTTTATGCCCATTCAGAGTTTCTTTCATCTGTATTAATACTTTTTTTTATTCTTTTTGGGGTTCTGCTATTTCTGGGGTTGTCTTAGGGTTTTCTTCATGTAGATTCATTCTTTCAAGCTTAGAACTCATTCTAGGGCAATCCAATACTTCATGGTCCAAATATTTGCAACATAACAAATGGGTTTTCCACCAGGGCATTCCTTAGCTATATGGCCTGGCTTTCTGCAACTGTAACATAGGGTCAATCCTCTCTTTCTCTTAAATGATCCCCAACTTCTTTTTTACTGCGCACCAGGATCATGGTAGCTAGCCTACAAAAAAATATTTCTAGGATCCTGTATCCATTTTTTAGTCCAAACATTCTTTCTATGCATAGGTATAACATACTTATTAGATCTATTCATATCAAACTTTCTTTCATCTATTAATGCCCTATGTTTTAAGCTAGGACATAATCTATCAAACATACCTAGATCCATGCTCTAGAAACAAAAAAATTCACTCATCTTACTTCTATAGAGCACAAAGCTTCCAGATCTAAGAACTTTTAATTATTCTTACCTTTATTAGAGAACAAAGCTTACATATCTTACCTTGTTTCTGTAGATCTGGCCTCTTTCTTTCAAAAATTTCCACTTTTACTCTTGTTAGAGCACAGAGCATTCATATATCGCTTATTTCCTTCAGATTTGATCTTCCTTTCTTCATATCTGAACTTATTCCTGTCAAAAATATTCATAGGTCAAGTAAAAAGATGTGCACTAGGGCAAGATATCTATGCACAGAGCTTTCTTTTGCACAAAGTTTCTTCTTCCTTAGTTCCCAACAATCACAGTTTTAGGTCCCGACAACAGAACCATTTCCTGGCACAGGGGTAGACCCAGGGTTCAATGCTCAAGAGTGCACCAACAAAGCCCTAACTACTGTCCCTTTCGACAATTTCTGCGAAGAAGATGAAGTCTCACCTGAGGTAGGGGTAGGGGTGGTTGTAAGACTCAACGGGCTACAACTTTAGCTGGGACATAGATATGTGATTACATCTTTTACAGGGCACTTATCATAGATCATTCATCAATATTTAACCCTTATTATACTTCACATATAGCACAGAGCTTCGCGGTGAATAATCAGATTTAGAGTATTTCACCAGTTAACCATAGTAACCCAGATCAGATCCAGTAGATCAGCACTAAGCATCCTCATACACATCAGATCTAACAATCATATATATCTAAGAAGCATAGAGCATAAGTGGATATATCAAAGCACATAGCATAAGCAAAGATAAACACATTGAACCAAAGCATATAGCATAACACATAGATTTACATGGTTCACCCCCCCCCGCTAGGGCTACGTCCACAAGATCTTCTTATTTATTATCGTCTTCAAGTTGTTACAAGCACAAAGCCTCCAAAACCCTTCTTCGCATAGGATAGAAGATCTGTGTAGCTTGCTAGATCCTTCTTCCTTGCATTACATCACTTATCTTTCTATATCAACCACACAGTAACTTGCACTTAGCCTTGAAAGCCTTACACAGTTCACACATAGCACTTATTCGACATCCCATAGATGCACTGCCAATTGCACTTAGCAATCACATCTACTACTTCTTACATTTGCTATCCTTATATTTATACATTAAAAAAGTGGGCCTAAGCATGGGTAAACCCATGGGCCGGCATCCCTTTCCCATTACACTAACCTAAAACCCTAAAAGGGGCCCAAAAGTGGACCGAGATCCTGTGATCTCTGCTTCGCCTGGTGCTCCATATTTGACAAGCTGTCGAAGTCCAAAAATGGTCAATTATGAACAAGTTTTCTTCAAAACTTGGTCAAGGGAAAACAAGTATACATATCTCTCGAATTACCGAACTCAAAAATTCATTAATCAACGCTTATGTTAATTAACCCTAGACTAATATATTTTATCATTAAATATTTCGGGACTTCGGGACTCTGGCTCTTCAACGTTCGAGATATTTTGACTGTAGAGTTTGAGAATCTCCCAGAGGACAATCTCCCAGAGTTATTTGGTCGCATGATGTCTTAGTCAATGACGTGACATAAAAATAAGAGTGACATGTGTCACCTGAAATAGTACTGATGATGTAACCAATAGGTTCCTGAAATGAGTGCCACGTGTCATGTGGAATCAACCGACAGGTGGCATATTACATGTCAGCAAAAGAAGACCTTATGAGAAAGGGGCTTCAATGCTTTGATACTTCGACACTTTGATGTTCGAGAGATTTTGATTGTAGAGTATGAATATCTCTCGAAGGATGATCTCCCAAAGTGACGTGGTAGTTCGGGTCTTTAGCACTTCGCGAAACTGTGTTTTCTCTTGATTGAAAACTTCCAGAGTGAAAATCTCCCAGAGTGACGTGGAACTTTAGGGATCCATTACTTCAAGGATCTGACACTTCAGAGGTTCACTCTTGTTCTAGATTGAAATCTTTGATATGACCAAACTCGCGAAGTGATGTGGCAGTGAGGATTCACTTCGGTAATTCGAAACTCCGACACTTCAAGGATCCAACACTTCTTAGTTTTGACACTTCAGAGCTCCGAAACTTCAGATATTTTCGCTTGTTTTGGATTGAAATCCATTGGAGTGAAACTTCATATGATTTTTGTTTAAACCTTCCATGGTTTCGAAACTCCAAATGCATTAGAGACATCAATCTTAATTGACTATCAGATCTCGGCCGTCATCAATTTAAATTTGTCTGTTACAAGCTAAGCCCAAAATGGATTGTTGTGTCTTTATTTTTGGATGTTTTATGTGTATATAAAGTACTTGGTCACCCTGTTTCACTCTCAATCAATGGTAAACATGATGACAAGTATTTCAAACCGAAACCATGACATGAAATTATCCTTCAAGAAAACAAAAATAATTGGTGCAAAGAATCAATCAAGAAAGACAATGATAAAAAATGAGTCATTTAGTAATGGAAAACTAACTTAACCAGCTAGAAGAGGAATTATTTTGATGAAGGTATAGGGAAATGAGAGAGGAGGGGCAGGGGTGCAGACTTAGGTCTCAACATTGGCTCCAACTAGGGACAACACCCCCCTGTGGGGTACTGAGAACAATAGATCAGTGCCTTGTAACTTAATAACTTTCTCCCACAGTCCTTCTCTTACCTCTGTTTCTATCTATCAACCATGTATATATGCTACTATCTCTCATCCCTTCATCTTATTGAATCCAAAACTGTAACTACACCCCAACGCCTTTGTTGGGATATGGAGTCTTTATTCACACACAAACTAACTAATCAAATTCAAATGAAAAAGGAAAGAATCTATGGTACAAGAGGGACCTTCCCTCAGTTTTTCAAGAAAAATAGTGTTTCAAGAAGTGCCCATTTACTAGGCCTCAAAACATTTCAGTATCATCTAGATTGTGTAAAACAAATGTATTATTTTCCAGAACCTCAACCACCCTAAAGGGACCAAACCAAAGGTTATTGAACTTACCATGCTTATACTTTTCTTCCCTTTGATCATCCCACCTCAAGACCAAGTTTCCTTCTTGAAATATATCATTCTTGGTTTTCTTTTCAAAATCTAATTTGATTTTGTTCTGGTATGCCTCAGTTATCTTATTCAATGCTTCTCTCTTTTGTTGAACCTCTATAATCTGAAATACTGTCCTCTGGATGTGATTTGGCTCCTCCATTTCTTCCTGTAGGAATTTTAGAACTGGTAGTCCGAGTTGAGTAGGGAAGACAACATTTGTCCCATAGACTAGCTGAAATGGTGAGGTTCCTGAGGATATCTTAGTGTTGATCCTATCATCCCACAAGGTATACTTAAGTTTAGAGTCCCATGATTTCTTGTTTTCAGACAATAATTTCTTGATGATCCTGATGAGAGTCTTGTTTCATGACTTGGCCAACCCATTCCCCTGAGGATAATAGGGAGTGGAATGTGTCAAGGAAATGTTATGGCTACCACATAAGTCAATAATGGCTTTGGACTTGACTTCCTGGGAATTTTTTGTTATAATCTTTCTGGGGAAGCCGAATTTGGCATAGATATTGGTTTCCAAAAAATTTATAATCACCTTGTCAGTAGCATTCCTGGTGGGCACATACTCGATCCATTTGGTAAAGTAGTCAGTGGTAGTGAGAATCCACTTGTACTTCACACTAGAGGGTGGTTATCTCACCTATGAAATCTAATCCCCATTGTTGAAAGGGGCCACTGGTAGTGATAGGTTTCAGGGGTAGTGAGAGTAATTTATGTTTTCCTGCAAACTTTTGACATTCATTGCGTGCCCTTACTATGGTGAATACATAAGATAGAATGGTGGGTCATTAGTATCTTGTTGTTATCGGAAAAATTGGTAAGTGCAGACACAAATTGATCTCCCTAACTTCCATAGGAAGCTACAACAAAACAAGACAAAATACAAACTTCACCTTAGACTTCATTGTCATATAAACTAGTTTAGAGAGGTACATGTGACATACCTTTTAAACGACGTTTGATCCTCTCTAGTGTTGTCCTTGTATCTCCTTCTTTGATTTTGCGGGATGGTGAATGTGTTTAAGAAGCACAAACCAACAAAGAGAGAGAACAAAGATATATATATATATATATATATATATATATATATATATATATATATATATATATATATATATATATATATATATATATATATATATATATA
>ML822572.1:0-25731 GCA_009831015.1 Picea engelmannii | reverse complement strand
TATACAATAAAAGCTAAGACACCTTTATAGGGAAGAAATGTATTGTTGCATTATATTAAATGGAAAGTGGAGAATACAAACCATGCCTTGATGTTTCAAGGTCCCTTTCAATGGCTCTTTTCTCCAACACACACACCTTTGCTTCAATTCCTTTGATGAAGAAGATCCATAATATGACTTAGAGAACTAAAGCAAAACTCTCAAGTATAATCTGTAGTAGAAATCTTCATGCATATGAAAGCCCTTGCAAACCTTAGCCTTTTCCATAAGAGATACCTATTTATATAGGGTAAAAGAGGGATGGATGAGGAGATTAGGATGATCCCACTAAATCAGAGAAGCGAGTAAGATCCAAACCGCTTGGAGGCCACCTCATATTCTAGAAGATTCCCTTCTATAACATTCGTAAATTTTGTCTTTTTCTTTTCTTAAGCATCGTCACACCCTATGCATAGGAATCCTACAATGACGTCGCAGTCCATATTTGGTGCTATGAATACAGTAGGGTGTGACAACCTTCCTTGTCATAGTTTTTAAAGAGGAAAAGAAAACCACTTTTCTCATGGAGAAAGTCTCTTTTAATATTTTCAGGGAACATGAAAATGAGTTAAGAACATGTTATCAGTTGATCATTGGGGTGACCAAAATAATGTGTAAAAGAATTCCCTCCAAAGTATGAAATTGGAACTTGTGACAACTTAAATAATTTGTAGAATTTGTGTGTCGAAAACAATGAGCGCATCGAATGGGAACCTGCAAACAATCAAGCATTTGCATAATAACATACCATCTTCTAAGGTAGGAATTCCCATGTTCAGACTACAAGTGACTCTAATAATACGTGTCAAGTGATTCATGGCCACTAAATATACATTGTGGATCCATGTCATCATGATTCATCATAGCCACCAGAAATACATTGTGGATCTATGCTATAAAAGAATTCAAATTTGGACATAGCCATGAGACATACATAGTGGATCTATGTGTCAGTACAAACTTATGAATACTCTGTCAGAACATGGATCAAGATGATGAGATCCAGGGTCTTAATTTCAATCATCTCTAAGTACGAATCTAGCCATGTGATTACAGGTGTCGAAGTCGAACATGGTGGAAACCACTTGATTACCGATCATTAATGCAAACTGTTAACAAGTGTGAGGGAAATCACCATTGATGTCAATGAATCCCACGGTACTCTAGTACAATCCAATGAATGTGAATGAATAAGTTGAAGTCGAAAACTCGATGGAATATTCCAATCAAGGGTCAATGATGTGAACCCATTGTTGAAAGTGAAGAAACATGTCATTGAGGCATGCAGGCTCTAAGGTACTAAATGATTTCTAAGTCTTGTTCCCAGATAATGAGTTGAATTCGATAGGAAAAGACTCATCATAGGAGGGCCTTGATGTATCCACCATCAATGACACAAAATATGTAACATAATTGAAGTAGATCAGAGTATGAAGTGATTTGAAACCGACTGAGGGAAGGCCACCATGGTAGAAAATTTATAACTGCAACTGGTCGTCTGGATAGAAGGCTTGTTTAGGTTGGACTTATCTTGAACATATGAACAACACGACAATTGTCTTGGCAGAATTGACTCAAGGAGGAACCAACATATGAATCTGTGGATGGTCAAATGAGAGACAAATGTATTTCCGAACCTAGATACAATGATGAAAGGGGGTGTCATGTTCAAGAGTGACTATTACTGCCACTAACACAAATACAGAGACACATTTCTTTCCCAATTTCCCCCCACCATTTATGGTGAGTACCTCTTTATTTTTACACAATATTGAGGACGATAACATATGATTCTAAATGCAATCTCATCCTTTGGATGAGTCCCTCGGAGTATGTTTAATGAACCCTAAGAAGGAGTGGTTCAATACCATATGGATCTTTCGATGCTTGTTTAATGAGTCCAAAGAAAGAAAACTCTGGGGTTTTTCATTTTTAGAGAGTCTGAAAAACACTTAAAGGGAAATCCATAAGGTCCTTTTTCATAAGTTATTCTGACGAGACCCAAAAAGATATAATATACTGCTCATCAGAAATTTTCTTCAAATACTTTTACAAGCATGAAAAGAACAAGGTCGCTCGGCTATCTTTTCATGTTTAGGGAGCTTGAAAAGAGCTTAAAGGATACTCCATAGATTTAATTTTTCGTATTACCAATGTGAGTTAAAAAAACAATAAAATATTACTCGATTACATTCTCATGGTTTCACGAGCGTGAGAAAGAATTAATATTGTGCTCAGAGTTTTTCCTAAAAAACCCTAAAAGCATATGTACATAAGAAAAATACGCAAAAACAATCAAAAAAGGGTGGACCCATGTTCAAACATCTCATCCCTAGACCTTTTAATATGCAATAGTAAACACTTCGCAAAGTTCGTTAGACTTTAGGGCATGGATAAAATAAAATAAATAATTTAATTTTGCAATAAAACATGGTAAAAAACAATAAAAATAGGCCGAAACACCCTTTTTACCATTTCATTTGCAAATTTACCCAAATGGTGCCCCAAAACCATTTTTTCTCCCAAATTTCAATGGTCGATTTCAGAGCTCCTCATGGATCATTTTGCGAACCATCTTCGTAAAAAAGGTAATATCCTTCTTCTTTATCCTTTCATGGTTTCAAATTTTGTTTTTATTAGTTAAATTTGGATTTTAGGCTGATTTTTTGGGGCTACCTGCGCATTGAGATTGTCGCAGATCCACAGTATCGTGAATTGTGACGATCTAAAATCGTCACAGGGGACCTAAGGGAAGGGTGTGATGATTTCACTCTGCGTAAAAGAGCAACCCTGTGATGACCACAGTCCAATTTTTGAAAAGATAAATTTAACTAGAAAAACTTCAAGGAATGATTTTTGTATGTTTCTAATCTTCTTTTGATGTTCATTGGCGGGATTTATTTGGTCAAAATGCTTGAGTGGCATGAATGAGAGCATGAAGAATAAGACTATTTTTTCGGGAATGACTCAGGCACAGTTATGGCACTTAGGCAATGTGTCTTACTCAAATTTGTCAAGATTGGGGGCATGAGAGCCCAACTGAGGTTGCTAGAGTATTTGGTTCACATGTGGGATGTGAACAAACATGCCTTTCGCATGGGTGTACATACACTCACATTGGATATAGAGTATATCTAATTTCTAACTGGGTTTTCTCATCGTGGTTCACGGGTATCACTCACAGGCAGTAGGGGTGGGGGAGAACCCATGGATTACTATGTTTCTCACCATTGCGTGCCAGGTACAAAAAACAATAGTGGCAAGGTGGCCATCAGAGATGTTCAACATTTACCGTTGCGGACCATCCTTTATACCATTACCCATATGGGAGGGAGTTCTTTTCCCCACATGGATTTTCAAATCCATTTTCAGTACGTGATAGAGTGCAGGGTCTTCAACTGGTGTGAGCATGTCCCGAAGAGCATGAAAAAGAAACTAACGAAGTGCCAAAACGGTCGATTGAAACAATTTGGTTACAGGTCCATTTTGGTGTCCTTATTCTTGGAGAGAGTTTCTATCCTACGTCTACAGGTGGAGTGGGGCATACCCACTCCACAAGATCCATGGATGAAGAGGTGGGTGGACCTAATGGCTCGTCATGGTGGTGTTCCTATCGTCAAGTATGACGATGTTTTCTTCCAATATTTGAGGAATCAACTAATCATGGTGGAGGAATATGCATATGTCGAGACAGATTTCCATGGGGATCCTAGTTTAACTCTTCTTGAGGGATCTTAGTGGGGGGACATAGGTAAGAAGGAAATTTTTGTTATATGATTTTTTTGATATTTTAATTATATAAAACGTTTTTTTTGTGTCATATATCCAAGACTAATCAAGTGCTCTCAATAATGCAAAAATGGGGCCTTATCATCCTCTATGATCATCTCTCATCCATAGGCGAGGAGAGAGAGGTGTTGTAGCATGGGTGGCCATTGTGGATCTTGAGGCGAGTGAATAGAACCTAGAGGGACTAACCATGAATGTCCCTGATGCCATGGTGGATGAACTTCCTAGGCACTATCAACGTCACACAGTTGTTGTATATGCATCTATTGGTCGACTACTTTGTAAAGTTGCACGGTCAGTTGTTTGTTAAAGTGAGAAACATGCTCGATGTCTTTTGTACATGAAGCCATGAGCTTCACTTTTTGATATTTTGGTCTTTGGACAAACACTTTTTGTAACTTTTGGTCATTATAAATATAAATTTCCTACCGACTTACTTGTTTTTGTCAAAAAAGTGTGATTGGGTTTATAAATGTCTCAGATGTATGTCTAACACATAGTTATCCAGTGCATGTTTCAATGTATTTAGACATCTAGGAATATGTTGATACTCAATGTAATCAAAATGTCTTTCGAAGAGGCAAATTCGTAAGTATACCCGTAACAAAGTAGGACCTTGGATGGAATAAATGTTACTCAACTGTAGTACTACTAACTGTTAATCAAGTTGTACAATAATATGACATATTCCAACTGAAATGGAGTCAGTTAGAAACTCGATAAATGCACTGTATTCCATGATATTATTAGTTGCACAACCAAGGAAAACACCATGTAGACTGATCAGTTCATTTGTAGGTGCATAGATTTCCCATGTAGCAGACGCTAAGTTTTTAGTATTGCGACTAGCACCATCACTAAATCTGATATAGGGTAGCGAAGACACCAACATCTGGAGACCAAGATGAATGAAAGGTAAGAAGCTGAAGGCGAAACCAAAAAACGAAAAATCACACAAGAGCATGATACACTAAGAATACATAGCACTCATGCAAAAATGGTTTAAGAATAATACTTCTTCAAGGGTATCACCAAGGATAATGTATTCACGGGCTTGATACCGAATACGATGACGATCTTCACTAGAAATGTCAGGCTGAAAAGTTTAGGTTTGGAGATAAATGATAATGTCTCCATACCATATGTTGTCAGAACTGATCAGAAAGAGAGATTCATCAGGAAAGGAATCTTTTGCCACAGTTTTTGTTTCAGTAGAGGGAAGGTCACATATCAACTCAACAAAAACCAAATACTTCTTTTATTTGGCGCGCTCAAACTCCAAATCAAACTCTTGGAGAATAACTATCCATTTAGAATATTTCCCCCCTAGCAATTGTCGAGTAGGAATGTGTTGCATGGGGTTGCAATCGGAAATGACATTGGTTTTGCATAATAAGATGTAGTGACGAAAACGTTGAACAACTTGAACAGTTGCCAAGGCCATTTTATCCACATGTAAATATTTGGTTTCGGTGGTCGTGAGACGTTCACTCAAATAGTATATAACATGATCATCATGTGAATGATCCTCTTGGACTAGAAACATAGAAATGGTAGAGTCTGAAACAACTAAGTACATGAAATAATCTTGACTATAATCGGGTGGAAATAAAAGTGGTGTATGGGTCAAGACAAGTTTCAAAGCTTCAAAGACTTTGTTCACAGTGTTGTCCCATACAAAATCGTAACCCATTTTAAGAATTCGAGTAAATCCTTTCATTAATTCATCATAGTTGGGGATGAATTGACGTAAAATTTTTGCCTTCCCTTGAAAATTTGGAGTTGGTGGAGTGTGGAAGGAGGACGTAAATTGAGGATAGCCTCAACCTTCAGAGGGTCTACTTTAATCCCATGTGTAGATATGATAAAACCAAGAATTCGTCTGGACTCCACACAAAAAACACATTTATGTGGATTCAATCATATGTGATCATAACGACAGTGCAGGAAAATGGCTCGTAGATGTGCCGAGTGATCTTGACAATGCATAGACTGCACCTGTAGATCATCTAGGTAAGGTTGTACAATGCACTTAATGACATGAAAATCATAAGACATAGTGCGTTGAAAAGTCGCACCAACATTTTTGAGACTAAAAGGCAGTTTTTGGTATGCGAAGGTTCCCCAAGGGAAAATAAAAGCAGTCTTATGTTGATCTACAGGTAAAATATTGATTTGATTATGGCCAGATAAACCTTCCATCACGGAGAAAATTTTACTCTCGGCACAATCGTCAACAATCTGGTCAACGAAAGGGGTTGGATAATTGTCTTTGGGACAAGCTTTGTTGATATCCCTATAATCTACACAAACACGGATCATTCCTTTTTTCTTAGTAACTAGAACAATATTGGACACCCAATCAGTCAAAGCCACTGGATATACAAAACCGGTTTAAGAAGTTTTTCAACTTCGAGCTTAATAGCAGCAACTTTAAGTGGGTGTATTGGGCGACCTCTCTGTCAAATGGGTTTAGCGTTAGGGTGAGTCTCAATATCATGTACAACAATATCTGGATCAATGCTAGACATTTCTTGGTAACTCTAGGTAAAAACGTCACAAAATTCTTGAAAAAGAGCTTTGTAAGTACGAAACTCATTAGCAGAACATGAGGCATCGATGTGAACATTTTGCACGACTCCGAGTTTAATCAAAATATCAAGAAGGATAGTAGGTGAAATGTTACCCAAGTTCCCTTCATACAAAACATCGTGTGTGGGTTTAGGAACAGAGGAAATAATAACAACGGTAGACAGAGTCAAAATCCATTGATAACTCTCTATGGTCTTTGGTTCCAAGAAGATAATAGAACAATGATGCCCATCGTCCCATGGGGTATCTTCCATAAAAATTATTATCATGATCATCTCATCAGTGGGAAATATCACGTGAAACGAATCATGAGACATATCAGAGAGATAATGAGGACAAGGAGTTTATGATTGAATAACTTGATAAGCCAATTCTACCGGACTCAAAGGAATTTGGTCGTAATCATGATAAGCCAATTCTACCGGAATCAGAGTGAGGTACTATCCATGGGTCATAAGACTCAGGGGTTTCACCATCAGTGTTCGATATCATGTTAATTGAAGCAAAAAAAGGAGGAGGAATATCAGGTGGTGGAATGGGAAATGTACCCATTAACGATGAATCTTTTAGCAGACCCACACCGACATTCCATAACCAGGAGGTGTTTTCTCAATGAAAGGTACGTTGCTAGTACGTGAATCATAATTAAAGAAGGCTAGTTGATTAACAGTAATGACTTTTCCTTGGTGTGGGAAACGTAACACATGGAAAAGAGTAGAAACAATTGCTCGCATGGAATCAATCCAACTATGACCAAGTAGAAGGTTGTAATCGAGAGGTGCATAAAAGACCTCAACATCAACATTAACGACTTTACCTTCTAACGTAATAAACAATGAAGGAAGAACACCATAAGGTTTAAATCATGTACCATTAAAAGCCTTGAGATTATTGTGTGACTCGGTAAGGGTAGGAAAGCCAATGGCTTTCCAACAAGTGATGGACATGATGCAAGTCGAGGCTCCTTCATCAATAACGGTGTGACAAATATTCTTATTTTCCACAACAACTTGGATTTGAAACACTAATTGAGGGGGAAGCCTTGGAATATGATCTTCCAAGTCAAAGATTATCAAGTTTGTATTGGTAGGATCAATTTCACCAATATCCTTTAACAGTACCTTTCGTTGAGTAGGAAAACTTTGAAGGAATTCAAGAGCTGACATCGCAGAGGGTGCTTGCGCAAGGTCTTCTACAATACTGTAGTTTTGGGTAGCGCGTGCATGAGGATTAAACAACGACTTTAGAACAACTCCCTTAGGAGGAGGGAAAAGAATTGTGTCTAGGCCTGGTCGTTCAAGATGAAGAGGACCGTTTGGAGGTGAATTTGGTGGAGGAGGTTAAACCAACAGAGGTGGTGAATCATCAACTTTCTCTTTTGAAGGAGAATAATCTTTGGCTCGAGTAGCGATTGCAAATTCATTTTTCTTGGAGTCACCAGTACACATAAGTACATAACATGTGGTAGAGGGATAAGGTTGGTTATGAATGAACAATTGGGCCTGATGATGAGAAGGAAATGATTGTGACAAAATGACGGGAGTAGGAGGTGTCCCAGTCCCTTGCAGGAACTTAGCAACCTCAACACGTCATGGACAATCTTTCATATAATTATCCTCACCAAAAATAAGGTAAGGATAATGAGGTTTGCACTTGTCTTTGTCATTAGCAGGTTGAGTCTTGGGTTTATCAGATTGTTGATTATTATTTTTTTCCTCTTTATTCTTACCCTCCCTTTCTTTTCTTTTTTGATTTTTACCGGTAGGTGTAGATTGAACCGAATTAACTTCCAAGGTTTTATCGGGAGAAGGAGTCGAAGGAGGAGTATTTTGTACATTAGGAGTAGTAGACTTTGGATTGGAATGACTAGCTTGTTTAGACTGAGTCTCGACATGAAAAGTGCCAATCATGCCATCAACAACATGAGAAGCTACCAGAGGTGTTGGGGTTGGATTCGTAGACGGACGATGAGCATCAGGGATCAAGTCATATAGTGTGCCTATTTGTGAATAAACAAGATCCAAATATTGAGCACGACTAATCGCTTGCTCTTCAGTGACGACACCACCCATGGAAACATCACAGGCTATAAGACCAATGAGTGACTTGATAAACCACTCTGCCAATAGTTGATCAACAAGGGAAACTTTGATTAAGCATCTTCTCCTCCTCCACTCATGAATATGATCAGAAATGTGAGTAGAAGAGGATTGTTTAAATGAACTCAAAATTTCAGTTCCTGTATCGTATCATATAGGTAGTTGGTAATGTGTTAAGAAATCCATATCTAAGGTATTGAAGTCATTGAAGAATCCTCATGGTAATTCAACATACCATTTAGTTGTCAAACTCATAAGAGTTTGTTGGAAAAGACGTAATCTTATAGAGTCATCCATCAAGGAGTTGGATGAACACCAAATATCGAAGGTCATGACATGATTATTTGGGTCTTCTCCTGATCGGTCGTCAAACTTAGGAATGCCTGATGGAAATTTGGCAGGTATGATAGGCCAATAAGGAGAATGCAAAATAGGATCATTCAAAATCCTAGATAAATCTGGTAAATCCAA
This sequence comes from Picea engelmannii, assembly GCA_009831015.1. Classification (NCBI taxonomy): domain Eukaryota; kingdom Viridiplantae; phylum Streptophyta; class Pinopsida; order Pinales; family Pinaceae; genus Picea; species Picea engelmannii. The sequence goes on along the minus strand of ML822572.1, from coordinate 16,741 downwards.
AGTAGCAAGAAATGACAACTTTCTATTCACTTGAGGAAACTGGTATTTTTGAGGAGGTAGTCCCATAGGTATACCAATAGGACCATAAGAAGTCTATAGATAGTTAGAGAGTCCTAAAAAATTCGGTGGTGGATAATTTTGAGTTGAATAGCCAACATGAGTTGGTTTATTAGGTAAGATTCCTTGGAAAGGAGCATTAGACTAGAAATTTTGACCCCAAGTAGGATTCATAGATCCTGGATATGTTTGCCCGGGATTAGAGGGTATGAAAGAATTAACCTAAATATTTTTCCCCCTGGGAGGTCATTGACTACCTTGGAAAGGAAAATTCCAAGGTTGAGATTGTGATCCAGAGATATTTTTTCTAGACACTGGGTTATGGCCTCCAACTTGAGGTTTCCCCCCAACTTGAGGTTGCCCCCCAACTTGAGGTTGACCTCTAATAGGAATTTGAAAACAAAAAGCGACAAAATGACTATTGCCTCCAAATTGATTGGAGATACTAGGACCAGGATGATTAGATCCTCCAGGTGAAGGTGGAGGAGGAATGTTAGGCCCCCCGGAGAGAACCTGGGTAGGTGTAGGAACAAAACTACTAGCAACATTGTACCCAGGAGGAACAAAAATATTAGACCCTTCGGATGGATTCTGGGAAGGATTATCAATGGAAGTATTCAAAGAGTTATACCTAGAAGGAAGTGTCGGATTTGATCTAAGAGGAAGTGTTGTTCCAATAGAATCTTGAGTGATTATCGCACTTCCAGTAGAAACAGGCGTAGCTTCTGGAACCGTAGTAGAGTTAACGAGATGGAGAGGAAGAATTGTGTGAGAACCAACCAACTATTCGTCTGAAATTGTGACAACATTACTGGTCATGCCAGTAAAATGATCTTAAGGTACTGTATAAGCAATGGAAGTCACAAGCATATGTGATGCCATAGGTTGATTAGGACTCATTCCTAGTTTATAAAAAATATCGTGTCCTGAAGAGGTCCTCCAAAAATAATAGAAAAGGATGGAGCTAGGATTAAAAATTTCAGTTGTATGAACCGTAGTTCTAAACTATTCACTCTAAAATAGAGGATCATCTACACTGGACTTTGCATGAGGTCCAATAGATATTCTAATATAATCTTCAGCAACAACATCTCCCGATGAATTAATCCGGAGCAAAAGTGGATCTTGTACAACACTCAATAACGGATTTACAGGAAGTATTTATTCCTCCAATGGAGTAGAAATTCCAATCTCAGAGGCTACATTGTTATTGATTGCTCCTTCAGGAGAACCCTCTGGTGAGTTAGGAAGCAAAGGAGTGTATTCTTCCGGACCTTTCGAAGGTAACCCTTGCATCCTATATAAATAGAGAGGGACAATGTTGGTCACACCAAATAAAGAATGAAGTAAATATATGGCCAACTAGAGAAGCAAACAACACTCACTAATAAAATCTAGATATCAAACATGCAAACAAACCTTCATATTTCGAAGTCACTAGTTGGTGATGAAATCAAACGTCACAAAATTAATACAAGAAGGGGCTAGGATAAAACGGTTATAATAGTTACGTTGACAACCTACTTAACAGACTTACACCCTGGTGCAATATCCCACACATAATCATGGGTATACCCTCCAAGGAGCCCGAGTGAGTTTTGCCAACGTCGATTCTAGGTGTCATGAAGACTTGCCCCTCCATAGTCACCTCGTGTAAAGACTCTAAAGATATAGGACACTAAGGTTACCAATTATGACAATCATGCATGGGGAAACATTCGACAGTTCGATCCATGAGCAAAGTCAGGGTATCTAAGCCCGAAATCAACTCGAGAAGGTCCACACATGATTTTCTTCTCAAGTGACCCCAAATAATATGTGCAATCTATACACTAAGACCAACAAACCAGGGTGAGTAACTCTTCCATCCCTAATGCGACCTCATGATTGACCCCTGTGTTAGAAGGGCTTCCCAGGACAAAATTTAGCAAGTGGATTTGAACTCTCACTATCACAAGATACTATTTTTTGTTTTGATTCTTTGGAGAGTGTGCCTTACAACCTATTCCAAAGCTCTATCCTAGCTAATTTTGGTGTAGAAAATTTCTAGAAAACAAAAGTTGCTAATAGATTTTAAAATTGCGTTGTATTTTAAAGGTTGTTGCTTACTCAAAAGGGAAATGAAAATGAAACTGATGATGTATTTGACCTTGACCCAATAAAATGAATGAAGAGATGATATGCAATCATTTAAATCGATGAAATCTAATTGCAATAGGGATAAGGTTTCACTTTTCAGAATAAAAAATATACGAAACACAATTTCTCAATTTTTGAATGAAAAAGACTTCAAATAGTAAAAAACTACCAAATTTTCCATTTTTTCTCTTTTTACCAATATTTGAATGCAACAATTTTCTTGCAAAGACTACTAAAAAGAAGAATAACTTTAGTTATTTCTTTCCCAAATCAGATCATATATGTAATGAAGAAAATAAATCATGGTACAAGAAAACTAGCGCATTGTCAACACTATTCCCAAATCAAACTCACAATGTAAGCAAAAATGAAATGATAACAAAACCTTTTGTCAAATACAAACAAAAATTGTGTCTTAATCAATTAACAATCCATAAATTAAAAAAAAATCCAAAACTCAAAAGAAATCAAGGACCCCTTATCAAACAAGCACTCAAGACCAAAATCTTGAGATTATACCCTTGTGACAAGACATCAAAAGAAAAACTTGCAAAGCTTATAAAGAAGAATTTCAATTTTCAAAAATCAATCAAATGCAGGCTTAAAAGTTTTAAATCAATCATTCACTAGTGTCAAAAGTTATTACACATCAAAATTACTCATTACGATGATGAACTATTGTCGTCATGACTAGTGTCACAAGTGTTGCATTTTGGCTGCAAGTGTCGCATTTTGGCCGCAAGTGTCGCAAACACCATACTGTCATCTTGCCTATGTTATGTCTCTAACGACGTCACAAGGACACTTAAGACACCTTAAAAGACTGGTTTAAGGAAGAGAAATCATTTGATGAAGGGTACAAAGAATTTTCCATGAAGAAAACTACTTAAAAATGAATTTTGGAGGGCAGTGCTCCGCTCCCCACAGTTAGGGAGTGCCAACGCTCCCTACCCTCCTTTGGGGGAGTGTTGTAGCACCCTGTACACCCTTCTAAGGGAGCGCTAGGCTTTTCTGGAGGAATTTTGCGCAGTGCTCCCCTACCCACTGTCAGAGAGTACCAACGCTCACTATCCTTTTTGGGGAGAGCGTTGCAATGCTCTATGCACCCTTTTGGGGGAGCGCTGGCCTGTTTGAGAAAGTTTTGGGATGTTGAGGAGAATCAAGGAAAAATCCCCCTTATCTTGGAAATCAGTTGGATTCGAATCTGAGTTCAAGGCTACATCTTAGGGAGGATTCACAACTGATGGAGAAAGATCCTCAACCTATCCCAAGAATCTCTAAGGTGGTTGGGTCTCTCCAATATTATATAAAGAGTCGTACGCTGACGTGGCAGAGCTGTATGCTGACGTGGCAGGGATGAGTTGGCAGATAGTTGGCATTTGGAAGATGAATTATTTCTGGACACGGGGCATCTTGGTGGTGAATGGATTGGTGACACGTGGCCCAAGCAAGGGCCGCCACGTGTCACCTGGGCAATGGTTTAAAATTTGTGTAGTCGGCAAGACTCGACCCCGCGACCTCCGGGCAGGGGAAGAGCCTTGGGAAGGGCTGCCCAACCGGCGTGCCCACTGTTGTTTCTTAACATATGAATGGTTTTAAAATTATTTAAATTTCATATGTTTTGATTTGGGGCACGGTCCGGGCTGGGGCTAAGCCCCGGCCCCCGGTCACATATAACCACCATATAACCACCACCACGCATGTTTTTCAAATGAATTCGGAGCCTATGCATTTTTTCCACATGGTGATTTACCATAGTTTTAAACCTTGGCCCCTTTTGTGTGCACGTCCGGTCATATGGTAAGCCACATGCCCAACGGTTAGGCGGTTAGGTGTTAGGTTCCTTAACTATCCTACAATTTGCACGGTTTTACAGTTATGCGCTCGGTGCTAGGTTTTAGCATGGAAATGAGCGCGTGTGTTAGGTTGGACACATAGAGGTGCATTTTGGCGATCCAAAGAGAACAAGTTTGAAGGGGAACTTCCAGGAAGCCTATCTTCTTCAATTTTTGGCCAAATCAGGTGCCGAAAAAGCCCAGCTAGGGGTTTTTGGATGTTCTGAAGCCATTGGAGGCATCTATTTGGAATTTTGAGCATTGTAAAGAACATATTTTATCACTTTGATCAAATAATATAAAAGATCCATTGGAAGCTGGACCAGGAGATGTAGCCCAAGAGAGGGGTGAACTCCTTTATCATTTGTTGTGTTATGTGTTTTTTGTTCACTGTTATTTGTTGCTTATTATCTACATATTGAATGTGTATTTCTATAAAAATTTGTGTTTGCAAAATTGATCCATTTGCATAAGATCACTTGAATTAAAACTTGCAAATATTTTCAAGAATACAAGCCTTTATCATTTTCAGATCAGAGCACTGGCCTGTTTGAGCAAATTTTGGGATGTTGAGGAGAATTAGGGAAAAAAAACCCTTATCTTGGAAATTTGTTGGATTCAAATCTGAGGTCAAGGCTACATCTTAGGGAGGATCCACAACTGATGGAGAAAGATCCTCAACCTATCCCAAGAATCTCTAAGGTGGTTGGGTCTCTCCAAGATTATATAAGGAGGACTTCTCATGGTAAAATCACATGGAGTTTAGAGGCATCAAACTTATGATATCATAAGGGATATTTATCAATGAAAGCATCATCATTTTGTGTGGATTATTTGAGAAAAGGGTTGGACAAGGAGAGCTAGGAGACGTTGTTGCACCTTCATCAAAGGTCTGTAAGTATTCTCTATTGTTCTCATTAATATACATATGTGCTTGGCCTGTTTATTTCAAGGTTGTTTTTATTCTACATGAACTTGTCTCTATTAGATAGATCTAGTTTCAAGCTAATCTTAGTAGAATAGGAAGCTTGTTATGTCTTTGTTTTGTTTGCAGGATTTATCGAGGAGCTTGGGGATCAAAAATCAACTCGGACTATGCGAGGACGAACTTTGTTAAAAAGGTACACCTTTCTTCCTCTTCTCTATAAATTAGTTTAGCTAGGTTTAAAAGGATGTCAGTGACCAATGTTAGCACCCTTTCTATCTTGGTCTTAGGAATCTAGAGCCCAAGAGGGAATCCACTTGTCCGTGGGGGGATTTCTCTGTAATAGAAATTGGCGAATCCACTGGGGAAGGAACTCCTATTTGTATTTACTTGGTTTGTCCCTGCCCTTTTACCACCTTTCAGATCACTTTTACTAGTTTTTCATCATCCATTTGCCTTCTCCTACCTTCACTAGCAATTTCACCATTTTTTATGCATTCTGGGTGAGTTTTTCTTCATTTTTTTGGCTGTTTTTGAATTTCTAGGTGGCTCAGCGCACCCTCCTAGGCCATAATATGGTTCCATAACTCCCATACAGTGTCATAGGGAGCGTTGCAACACTCTGTGCACCCTTCTGGGGGAGCGCTAGTCTCTTTTTGAGAGTTTTTTCCTTCTTCTGCTCAGTCTTTTGCAACCTTTTTTGTAGAGATCTTTACCTAGAGTCTGTGGTTGGTTTGTGAAGTTGTTTGGATTGGTTTTTTATGTTTTTTTATGCTTATCACTCCCTATTGTCTTTCTTGGAGCTTGAAACCTTTTTAAAAAATGTGAAATTGTCTTTTCTAGCTGCTTTTTGACAGGACAGTTTTGAGTAATTTTTCTTTCTCCCTATCATTTCTTGGATTCTTCTCTGCATTTTATTGTATTCCTTGAATGCTTGATTGGTTTTAGAATCCTTGATGGTGTTATTTATTGTTAGAACAAGTTTCTACTTGTTTTCTTTCATACCTCATTGCCTTGAGTGTGTGCTTTTTTTGTAGCCCTTTTGCTTTGTGTCTTTTTCATCTGCATATGACTCTTTCTCCTGATTGAAAGTAGTGGAGCATTGAAGGTTTTGTATTTACTTTATGTATACATCATAATAAAAAAAATAATATAAATCCATTTTTTCTTTTGGGTAGTGAAACTAGCTTTCATTTGAAGTAGAAGAATTGCATGGTTTTTGGATTTTTTGGGACATTGTGCATCTGTAATGATGAATGTTTTCTCCTTCTTGTAGTATAGCTTTCATAGAAATGAAAAGATTTCATATTCATCTCTTTGCATAACTTTCAAGTCGGTAAAAACACCATATTGTCCATGCCATTTTCTTTTTGAGTAAAAACAACCTTAAAAATAAAGCGCTAAACTAAAAATTGATTTGACATTTTTTTTATTTTATGGTAGCAAACCTACATCAGATTAGATGTACAGCTTTGGAATAGGTGTGAAAGATAACTTTCCAAATATACAAACAAACATAGAATCTTATGTTAGGGAGCAGTGAAATCCAATTGCTACATTTTGTCCTGGGAAGCCCTTCTCACACAAGGGTCAAAACTGAGGTCACATTAAGACTGGCAGAGTTACTCACCCTGCTTTGTTGGTCTTGGTGTAGAGATTGCACGTATTATGGGGGTCACTTGAAGGTATACCCACAATAATGAGTGAAAGCCTTTCAAGTTGATTTCGGGCCAAATACCCTGCCCTTGCGCAGGGTTTGGACTGTCGATTGTTTTCACAGGCATCATTGTTGTAGTTGGTAACCTTAGTGGCCTATATCTTTAGGGTCTTTACATAAGGTAACTGTGGAGGGGAAAGTCTTCATGGTACTTGGAATCAACATTGGCCAAAATCACTTGGGATCCTTGGAGGGTATACCCAAGGTTATGTGTGGGAGCTTGCACTAAGGCGTAAGTCCATTAAGCAGGTCATCAACGTAACTTTTCCACCCGCTCTATCACATTCCCTTCTTACTTTGTTCTCGCGACGTTAGATTTCATTACCAACTAATGTGCTCGTTGTGAAAAGGTTTTGTTTGCTTGTTTTCTTACTAGATTTTTAGCGTGTGTTGTTTGTTCTCCCTAACAGAATCTAGGTTGGATCTTTATTTTTTATGGCGTCAGTTACCGGAATGACCAATGAAGGAACCCCTTTGCCAGGGGAAACATTTGTTTTTCCTTCTTACAAAAACGTTGGTCCTCCTTACATCGCTACTTTGAGCCTTCCAGGTCTCACAATTGGGTTACTGGTATGGTTTTTTTCCACTCTGATGATCGAATTCAGGTGCTTCAGATGTAAGCACACCACCCACACATCAACCTCATGTCGACCTTTCTCCTTCTTCACCCGTCAGGTCTTCTTCCATTTCTCCTTCTTCCCCTAGTGAAATCTCTAAAGAGAGTAGCCAGGTTGATAAGAAGAAGAAGAAACAAAAAGAGAAGAAGAAGAACCAGAAAGGGACCAAGCCTCCAACTACATCAGATGTTGGATCCAAGCAACCAACTACTATTGATCATACTGGGAGTGTTGATGAGGTCAACAAGATTAAAACGAAGAATCTGAAACCCAAATTCCCTTGCATTCTTTGTAAGGGTGACCAATTTTTGAGGGATTGGCCTGGTCTTCCCAAGGTATTAGAAATGTGGTGTTCCACGTCATCGGTCCCTATTGGACATGTTGGTGACACCCCGTCAACTAGTGATGTTAAGGTTGGTAAGAAGAAGACAACTGTCAAATTTCCTTGTATGTTATGCGAAGGTGATCATTATTCTCACCTTTGTCCTCATATGGATGAGGCTTCTTCTCTTTTGGAAAAGCTTCAGCTTCCAACTAGTTATCGTAAGATTCCCCCCAACCCTCTGTTAGTTGATGGAATGGTCAATCTATTCCCATCTCTGATCAGTCTCGTTGATCAGGTGGTCAATCTAGTTTCATCCTCGGTTGAACCACTAACCAAAGTAGTTGATCCAGCTTTGTCATCGATCAGCCCCACTTTTCATTTGAAAAGTGAAACCCAAGTGACTGATCCAGTCCCATCATTGGTCAGTCCCACCCTTCATGTGAAGAGTGCCAATGTGGTAAATCCCACTCCTCCTCTGACGAGTGCCAAAGTGGTTTCTCTGCTCCCTTCATCAGTCAGTCTGGTTGATCATGTCATCAATCTAGTCACGTCCTCAGTCGAACCAGTTGACAAAGTGGTTGATCCAATCCCATCTTCAGTCGATCCCACTCTCACGTTAGAGAGTGAAACCCAAGTAGTCGATCCTTTTCCACCTGTTGACCCCATTCTCCCCTTAGAGAATGAAACCCAGTTGGTCGATTTGATGTCGTTATCAATCGATCCTACTCTCCCTCTAGAGAGTAAACCCGATTCTTCTCACGTTTTTCTCATTGATACAAAATCTATCGTGTTGGGGGGAATTCCTCCCTCTCCTGCAAAACCCCCTCTAAGTAATGAGGCCATCCTTTTTGATTGGGGTGTGCTAACTAGACCTCGTCTTCCCTCTCACATTCCTTTCAAGATTACAGTACAGGTTTGTGGTCGTGGCGTTCCTCATGCATTGATAGATGAAGGTTCGTTTGTTAGTATTTTTTCATCTATTGCTTGGCAAGCTTTGGGTTATCCTCAGCTTGTGCCAGTTACCCAGAATCTATTTGATTTTAAAAGAAGAACCAATCAACCTTTAGGGATCCTTCCTCAGTTTCCCATAACTTTGGGAGGGAAAACTATCTTTGTTGATGTCATGGTAGTCCAATACCCCTTGGATTTTGATTTACTCCTTGGGTGAGATTATGTCTATGCCATGAAATTTATTGTGTCAACTTTTTTCCGTTTGATATCTTTCCTGCACGATGGAAGAATGGTGACTATTGATCAACTTTCATGCGTTGGTCCTGACTTGATTACCAACCCAATGACCTCCCTAAATGGTTCTTATATGTCGTCGGTATCACCCCTGCCACAGATTAATTATGTGGCATTGTCTCTCATGACTTCAACTTCTGATGACTTATATCCAGTAGTTGACATGGTGATCTCTTTGGTAGGGCTATTGGAGCATGATCTTCTTACCCCTATCGCGGCCCTCGACATGTGTTCCTTCCAGATCATTGTTCTTCCATCCAGTGAAGATCTCTTAGAAGCCATGACCAAGTTTTGTCCCTTGACATGGTGTCTTTCCAGAGCGTTATCCTCTTGGAATCCATGATCAAGAAGAAGTCACGAGCATAGTTTTCCTCTCTATAGCAAGCTCATTAAAAAATGAAACAAAGGTCATGAGAATAGTTTTTCCTCTTTGTAACAAGATCGTTAAAAAATGAAAAAAATATCTGGGGATTCAACAAAGATCCTTGAGCATAGTTATTTTCCTGTGTCAAGCTCGTTAAAAAATAAAATAGTCACCTCTCTTGTCAGGTCGAGTATTTCACTAGATCTCGTAGATGTCGAGTCAAGACTTTCATTAGGTCTCATATTTGAACCTTCTTTTCATCCACCTGTATCCTTTTTCTCCATCTAGTATATAAAATGGTGACAACCTCAAAGTCAGTGAATGAATTGAAGCTTGGGGGGCATGTCTCCAACCTTTTATGATCATTCTCGAGTTGAGCCACTAGCTTTCAAGCTGGGGGAAGAGTACTGAGCTTAGTCTTTGTTCTTTCTCACGCTCGTAAAAACATGAGAATGTAACTGAGCAATGTTTTATCTCTTTTTTGAGCTCGCATGGATATACAAAAAAGGAACCCCCTGGAGTCTCCTTTAAGCTCTTTTCAGACTCTCTAAACATGAAAAGATTGTCGAGTGATCTTGCTTCCTTTCACACTCATTAAAAGGTTTGAAAGGGCGTCTTTCGAGTGGTAGTTTATCTATTTTTTGGCCTCGCGAGACTAAAATTATGAAAAAGGACAACCCTAGAGTCCTCTTTAAGTTCTTTTTAGACTCTCTAAACATGAAAAACCATCGATTTTACCTTCTCTGGAATCGTTAAAAAAATCGTACATTGAAGGGCCCATATAAGAACAAACCCTTACTTCTTCCAGTTCATTAAACAAAGGAAGAGGGACTTACCAAAGGTAAGTTATATCAATCATGTGTTACCCTCCTCGAGCTCGTTAAAATAAAAAGAGGTACTCTTCTATCTAGATAGGGGGGGGGGGAATTGAAGGAAGCAAGCCAAGCAGTTTTTGAGAACATTACTAGTAACTCTTACGGTCGCCCTTGAACACGACACTTTGTCTTTGCACACATTTTAAATCCACTTAACCTCTGCACTGAACCAATCCTCCAATTTTTCTTACTCCTTTGGGTCACCCGACGAAATTCACAGTTTCCACTGCATCATCATGTTTTGGTCCATGTCATGTTTCTGCTGTTGTGCCTCAGTGTTCAAGGAAAGTATCTGCCTCGAGAGTCAGCCATCACAAATATTTTTTTTCAATACCTATGTCATTCCATATTCATTGGATCTACCAATTTACATCTTTGTGTCATTTTCATGTTGTTGATGGGGGATACATCAAGGCCCTCCTTCTACGAGTCTTTTCCTGTCGACTTCAACTCATTATCCAGGAACTAGACTTAGAAACTAGTTAGTACCTTGGGACCTACATGCCTCAATGGTAGGCCTCCTCGCGTCCGACAGTGGGTTTACATCATTGACCTCTGGTTGGATGATTCCATGGATGTTTGACTTCATCTCATTTCTTCACATTCGCTGGAATGTACTAGGGTACCTTGGGAATCCTTGACATCAATGGTGATTTCCCTCGCACTTGTTAATTTTTTACCTAATTGATCGTTAATCAAGTGGTTTCTGCCATGTTCGACATCAGGACATCTATTCACATGGTTAGATTCGTACTACATCGGGATCGGTAAGAAGACCCTGGGTTGAGTTATCACTCCTATATGTACTTTGCCCAGGTTGCGACAAAGTTTCTTTTGAACATTGACACATATACTGTCACATAGATCCACTTTGTATTGGTCGTGGCTATGTCTTGTCATCTCATAGATCCACTATGTATTCTTTGTGGCTATGATCAGTTTAGGTCATAGGAGTACAGATACACATTGTATCTTCAGTGGCTATACCTTTTTGTCATTATAATTATGGATTTGCAGTGTATTTTATGGCGGCCATACCTTGAAAGTATTTATCACTCAAGCATAGGTATGCCTGCCTTGGGTTTGAAACATGTCATAATATTTGTTTGATGATTTTTTGCAACTTCTTCCAGGTTCTCTAAGTCCATACCCTTGCTTGAAAAAGTATACAAAGTACTTTAGTCATCAGTTCCCGTCTTCTAACTTTGCACTTTGGGGGGGAATCTGTTACACATCAAAATTACTCATTACGATGATGACCTATTGTCGTCATGACTAGTGTCGCAAGTGTTTCATTTTGGCCACAAGTGTCACAAACATCATACTGTCATATTTCCTATGTCGTGTCTCTAACGACATCATAAGGACACTTAAGACACCTTCAAAGACTGGTTTAAGGAAGAGAAATCATTTGATGAAGGGTACAAAGAATTTTCCATGAATAAAAATACTTAAAAATGAATTTTGGAGGGAAACGCTCCCCTACCCACTGTCAGGGAGTGTTAGCGCTCCCTACCCTCCTTTGGGGGAGTGTTTTAGCACCCTATACACCATTCTGGGGGAGTGTTAGAATTTTTTGAAGGAATTTTGGGCAGCGCTCCCCTACCCACTGTCAGGGAGTGCCAGCGCTCCCTATCCTTCTTTAGGGGAGTGTTGCAATGCTCTATGCACCCTTTTGGGGGAGCGCTCGCCTATTTGAGAAAATTTTAGGATGTTGAGGAGAATCAGGGAAAAATCCCCCTTATCTTGGAAATCAGTTGGATTCGAATATGAGGTCAAGGATACATCTTAGGGAGGATCCACAACTGATGGATAAATATCCTCAACTTATCCCAATAATCTCTAAGGTGGTTGGGTCTCTCCAAGATTATATAAGGAGGCCTTCTCATGGTAAAAGAACATGGAGTTTAGAGGCATCAAACTTATGATCTCATAGGGGAGATTTATCAATGAAAGCATCATCATTTTGTGTGGATTATTTGAGAAAAGGGTTGGACAAGGAGAGCTGGGAGAGGTTGTTTCACCTTCATAAAATGTCTATAAGTATTCTCTATTGTTCTCATTAATATACATATGTGTTTGGCCTATTTCTTTCAAGGTTGTGTTTATTCTACATGAACTTGTCTCTATTATATAGATCTAGTTTCAAGCTAATCTTAGTAGAATAGGAATCTTGTTCTGTCTTTGTTTTATTTGTATGATTTATCGAGGAGCTTGGGGATCAAATCTCAACTTGGACTGTGTGAGGACGAACTTCGTTAAAAAGGTACACCTTCCTTCCTCTTCTTTATAAATTAGTTTATCTAGGTTTAAAAGGATGTTAGTGACCAATGTTAGAACCCTTTATGTCTTGGTATTAGGAGTCTATATCCCAATAGGTTATCCACTTGTCCACGGGGGGATTTATCTATAACAAAATTTCATCCCAGGTAGTAAAGAAAAAACTAGGTAGAAAAAAGAAAAATGGTTGTCACCCAACAATTCCTACAAGAATCTTCATGGGCTACAGAGGAGTACAGTGTGACAATCTAGGATCATCGCAAGATATCAAAAATTTATAGTGCAACGTCATCGCAATCCTATGCACTAGTAGAGTGCGATGACAGAGGATCATCGCAAGCGGAGAATAGGAAACAATGTAAAGATCTATGAAAATAAATAAAAATGGAAAGAAATAAAAATTTTCTCAATGAACCTTCAGACCCAGGGAGTCAAGATGGATCACCCACAGACTCAAAGAATGAAATTAACCAAAAGAAGGCATGCTAAAAGCAAATAAGAGGAAAAAAACAAAAAAAGGTGGTATCCCCAGTATGGTCGCCAATTTTGTTATCAGACAAATCAGTAAGTGCAGACACAAACTGATCTCCCTAACTTCCACAAGAAGATAGAACAAAACAAAATAGAATACAAACTTCACCTTAGACTTCATTGTCATATAAACTAGTTAAGAGAGGTACAAGTGACATACCTTTTAAACGACGTTTGATCCTCGCCAGTGTCATCCTTGTATCTCCTTCTTTGAGTTTGCGGGACGGTGAACTTGTTTAATAAGAACAAACCAACAAAGAGAGAGAACAAAGATATATATATTCCAATGATTTATATGTATAAGAACAAGGAGTTATACAATAAAAGCTAAGACACCTTTATAGGGAAGAAATGTATTGTTGCATTATATTAAATGGAAAGTGGAGAATACAACCCATGCCTTGATGTAACAAGGTACCTTTCAATGGCTCTTTGCTCCAACACACACACCTTTTCTCCAATTCCTTTGATGAAGAGGATCCACAATCTGACTTAGATAACTAAAGAAAATCTCTCAAGTATAATCTGTAGTAGAAATCTTCATGCATATGCAAGCCCTTGCAAACCTTAGCCTTTCCCATAAGATATCCCTCTTTATATAGGGTGAAAGAGGGGTGGATGAGGAGATTAGGATGATCCCACTAAATAAGAGAAGCGAGTAAGATCCAAATTGATCGGAGGCCACCTCATCTTCTAGAAGATTACCTTCTAGGACATTCATGAATTTTGACTTTTCCTTTGCTTAAGAATCATCGCACCCTATGCACAAGCAGCCTGTGACGAAGTTGCAATCCATCTTTGGTGCAGAGTGTGACAATTAGGCATCATCACACCCCATGCATATAGTAGAGTGCGATGACCTTCCTTGTCATAGTTTTGAAAGAGGAAAAGAAAACCACTTTTCTCATGGAGAAAGTCTCTTTTAATATTTTCAGGAAACATCAAAATGAGTTAAGCACATGTTGTCAGTTGATCACTGGGGTGACCAAAGTAATGTGTAACACCTACCCTTAGGATATTGATGGTGGTAGATTTCCAATTCTAGTGTCCCCCACAAACTCCCCTATGCATATCTGGTACGACTTGTTTAGATTCATTTTCATCAAGACATTTTAATAGGATGCCAATAGGATCCCTCCAATACAAATTCTGATTTAAAATGAAGAATTTGATAGATTTTAATTTGAGAGACCTGGCCCTCATCTTTTTCAAATCTGGTGGGCATTCTAGATGCTGCAGAAAGTAAATAACATCTATGTACCAAGGTGAAGAGGATTAATTTCTAGATACATGCATGCTTCCTCGTCCAGAATGTATCATGGCCACATCGGATTGGGTGAAGGTCTGATGCAATTGCATTACCTTACAATTTGATTCTGATAATAACTTGGCAAGTCCCTGTCCCTTAATCATCTTGCTGGGATTTATGTGTAGGCATACTCCAACAATTTGACAATCCATTTCCCTCTCTTCCCTTCACTGTCTGGCTGGACTAGAATCTCTTTGAACTTGTTGCTGGGGACATAGGTTGTTATGATAGACTGTAACACATACACCCTGAAGGCCTTTAAATATTTGACCAACACATATGCATGTTTTTCTATTATTTCATACTTCAACTTAGTATCCTGGAGGGATTTTCTGAAAAAGGCTATGGATTGTTCATGTCCTTCTTCATTATTTTGTAGTAGCACAGTAGCAATGGTTTCCTCGGAGGCAAAAGAAAAGATAAAGAAATATTTGGCATAGTCAGGGTTAACCAATACAGGGGCTTCAACCAAAGCTTGTTTCATCCTTTGGAATGTTGATTTTTCCTCCTGCGACCACTTGATAACAACATCCTTCTTCAACATGTTGGTGATAGGCCTTATGATTTCAGCAAAGTTTGGCACAAAGTACCTTAAAACATTTATTATGCCTATAAAATACTAGATAGACTTCTTGTTTCCAGGGATTGCAATTTCCAGAATGGACTTCACTCTCTTAGGGTCTATTTTTTATATCTCCTGTTGATATGATGTGACCTAGGAGTTTACCTTCTGGCATAGAAAAGTGGGACTTCCTAGGATTCAAAGAAATCCCATACCTTCTGCATTTTCAGAAAATCTACTCAAGGTGTTGTAAATGTTCATCATCTGATTTGGAGAAAATGGTGATGTCATCCAAATATATAACCATAAATTTATCTTTCTCCCCCATGAAGGCTACATCCATATCCCTATGAAAGGTGGCCCCTGCGTTCATCGGCCCAAAGGGAATTTTGTCGTACATAAAGGTCCCCCATGGTGAATGTTGTTTTTTCTTTGTCTTCTTCACATACTGCTATCTAGTTATAACCAGAGTACCCATCTAGCAAGGAAATCATGTGGGCACCTACTATCCTTTGCAAAATATGGTCCATATTGGGCAGGGGGTAGTTGTCTTTTAGGGAACACTTGTTGATATTTCGGAAATCCACACACAAGAGTATTTCCCCACTCTTTTTCCTCATAGGTGCCAATTTGGCCACCCAATCTGAGTACATCAAGGGAACAATAATCCTCGCATCAAGCATTATTTTCAACTCTTTTTCAATTATGGACATCAGCATGGGATTAAATTTCCTGATCTTCTATCTGAATGGCTTAGAACCAGCCTTCAGATGGATCTTGTGCTGAATGATGTCAGTGTCAAATGTCTTCACATCCTCATATGACCATGCAAAAATATCAGCAAAATTTTTCATGAGGCTGACATACCTATCTTTTTGTTTTGGAGGTAGTGCCTTGGATTTTGACTATTTTGGGATTTTTAGCAGTCCCAATGTTGAAGTCCATCACTTCCTCTTCTTGATTTTTAATGGAAGCTTCTCTAGAGACATCATGATTGTAAAATAACCTTTCCAGTTCCAAAATGTTGTGGCCAACCACCTTGTTCAACAACTGAGATGTTTGTTGATTTTATCATTCATCATCTTCACCCTCTTGATCTATTGAGATACTGGAGAATTCTTCTATGGTCTACAGAAATATTTGTAGCTCTAAGTCATCATTAAAGACCTGTCAGTGATTTATGTTTTCTGCTATGGTTGTCCTATGTCTAAATTCCACCTGATACTTGATAGTTGGGCCAATGGGAGGTCTGAAGGTACTGGCAGCCAAGGCCAAAGAATATACCTTTCGATTTTCCTCTCTGGGAATGAAGGAGATGTTAAATTCTATAAAGAAGTTGTCAATCAGGTCCCACACCTCATTCTTGTATTGCTTGAGCCACTTTTTCATAGCTTGATAGATGTATTTTACTTGACTGATGATTAACTCAGAATCACCACAAATTTCCAAATTGCCAATGGCCATGTCTTTGGCAGCCCTCAATCTAAGCACCAAAGCTTCATACTCAGTTATATTGTTAGTAGTCTCAAATTCATCTTATAAGAGAGCATTATAACCTCCTGTGCGGGGGAAATGAGGACTATACCAGCCCCAGAACCTTCCTTTGATGAAGAACCATCGAAATAAATCTTCCACCTTTTTTCTACTGATCTGTCAGTGACTGATTTTTTCATTTGTTGACTGTAATTTTTGGTTCCTCATTATTTAAATGAAAAACAGATGACCTGATCTCATCCTCAACAACATAAATTGGATGGTTTCTTGGATTCTGATGGTCACTGACGATGTATGCCAATCTAACCTCCCTGTATATCCTCCTATGTTCTCCCCCCAAAACAAGGATGGTGGCATATGTGAGATCCATTTGTAATGATCCCCCAACCTTCTTGGCCTACATTATGAACAAAAGCATACCAAACTTGGGGGGGATTTCATCCACAACGATGTCCATCACTACACT
>ML822571.1:56823-102959 GCA_009831015.1 Picea engelmannii | reverse complement strand
TCATTAAAGTGCATCGCCTCTAAGGTTGCCAACATCCTTACTAATGTTTTATTGGTCATTTGTTTCTCATTCATCGCGTGAAGTCTCATGCCTATAATTAAATTGTAAGGCTTTTAAGGTTTTCAACAAACTTTTAACACACCCATATCAATAAATCTAAAAATGATTTGCTCTATGCTTTGATCTGAAACATATTCACTACTTGAATACCTCTAAATTCGCCCTCTTTAGATCATTTTGAATTTCTTATACCAAATAATTAATAAAAGAACAAGTCATGCAATAATCAAGATTTTGGTTAACTTTAAACTAAAAGATTAACATGTCATGCACAACAATAGCTAACAAGCAGGCATAGCATAAAAGCATCATATCTTAGAGTTAATAATAATAGATAGCAGAAATAAATATACAAACAAAGATAACCATGATAGAGAGAACTTAGCTTTAACAAAACCAATCACCAACTAGTGGCAGACCAAGAACATTCCACCCAATGTAACGTACCTAGCCACCCACAACCTGGCCACGCTACTCCAAATGGCACTTCAAAATTGATTTTTTAATTCTGATAACACTTAATTAATAAAGAAGCATGAAAAATCACATACGGTAAGAAATATTCATGCTAAACCATCCAAGAAGTGAACAGCATGTCATGCACAACAATAACTAGCAAGCATGCACAAAGAAATATGAATCTCGAAAATAATAATTAATACACAACGGAAAATACATTATACAAAAAACAAAAAGAGCTCTTATCTTTTCAAGTAACATTCACCAACTAGTTGCAGACCAAGGATGTTCCTCCTAACCATAGGCATTGTTGTTCATTAACTCTCAGCAGTAGTGTCACCCCCAAGCCAGGGCTATGAATCTACAAGGATGGGTCATGGGCCAAATCTAAAACCACACCAGTTAAATAACAAGTTCTCATGTTTTCCCAACCATACAGCAATCATAATTTTCATCTCTCTTCCCCTTCAGCATGCACAACCCAAAGAAATGAACCCCTTTCTCTTCCATGCAGTCCCTCTGGAAGTTCCATTTCTCTCTAGGGCTCCAGTGCTACTGGTCCAAGAAATCTCAATGTTGAAAACTCCAAGGATTCTCAACTGTGGACAGTTCTTTTAGAACTACCATCAATCTCATGCATGCAAGAATTCATTCCCTCCTAGAATGATCAATAATTCCTCATAGCCATCTAACAATGGATATCTACCTCCATCCATCTATTTCCATGCTCATACCAAGAGCACATGAATGAGAAAGAGTGAATGAAGAATAAACCCCAAGGAAAGAGTGTAAAAGTGAATGAGTGAACCCCCAAATATCCGAAAGAGGGGTTTATATAGTCACTTGGAAATCAAGAACCACATGGACTTCCCAAGAATCTCATGTAACCACTTTTCTCAATTAAAACCAAAATGGGTAAATAAAGTATAATAAAAATACCTAGCCCCTTTACGCCCTTCTCTTGTGAAATCATAGCCCCCTATAACTCTTTTCCTTATCTATCATGCATCAAACGATGCATTTATTAATATATTCAAAGTATTAAATTTTCTAGGCACTATGGCCCCATTTTAACTTTGTTGGTTCACCAGTCTAATTCACATTTACATAATACATTATATTTCAAAAGGATTGAAACTGGGGGTGTTACACCCAACCTTATACATTGTTGTTCCAAATCTCAATAGCAGGTCACCCCTGAGCCAGGGCTATGAATCCACAAGGATGGATCTCAGACCAACACTTAGTTTTCCCAAACCAGATAACAATCAAGCTCTCATAGGTTTCTCAAACACATAGCAAATCCAGTTTACTAAATCTCTTCCCATTCAGCATGCACCACCCAAAGAGAATGAACCCCCTTCACTGCCAGATAGTCCCTTAGGTTTTCCACCTCTTTCCAGGTGTAACTTCCCCCGGCTTAACCAAGGAACATTACTATGTGGAAATACACATAAAACAAAATTGTATTTTGCTAATCAAAATCATGTAGCTTATCAATTATGATTTAAACACGTATTCAACTAATTTTTTATACCCATAATTAAATGCATCTATAGCACTCTAAATGACCATGCATGCAACTAATAACTCATTCACAACAACAATTGACCATTCACATATAGAGAGTTAAGCATGGCAATTAGATTCATGGAATAACTCAACAAATAGATAAACACTTATCTTTTATAAAATGTTTGTGCAACCAGCTGCTTAGGAAGGACGTTCCACCCAACCATAGACTTGTTGTTATGGATATCAACAACAAGTCATCCATGATATGGGGTTAGGAATCTACAAAAGAAGGGTGCCTCCCACAGTCCCTCACGACTCCATATCACACAACCCACTAGTTTTCTCCTATTGTTATCATGAAATTCCTTCAGCTCTCTTCCTCTTGACCTGCCCAGCCCAAGGAATGTACCCCTTCATTGCTCTCAATCCATTGGGAATTTCATTCATTTATTAGGGTCTCTCTAGCACAGGTAGTTAGGAATCTCTCATCAAGGAACTCAAGGGAACTCACTGCTAGGAAAACCACCAACAAAAACAACAACAAACACTTGTTGATACACTACAACTCACCCATGAGTTCACTCTTCAGGACTAACAACCTGGATCTTCAATTTCCATCTCCAAAATGCTCCAAAAACTCTCTAGCATTCTCCATAATTCACTCAGCCTTGTTGTTCCAACTCCCTAGCTCTTCTCCCATGTTCTCTACTTATTGTTCCTCTAAAACTCAATGTGAAAAATTGCATGTTACTACCCATACTAATTTCCTCTCTTTCCCCAAGGTAGTTGACTTCTCACTCTACCCAATGTTAATTGTACCTCAGCCCCATGCTCTCCAATAACTATGGGATGTGACTCTCGCACCCACCCTATGATAGGTATTCAATGATTGGGCTCTCATACACTCAACTAGAAAATAGAAATTTTCCCCAAATGATAATAAAATTAAGAAATGTGGGTTTGAATTAATACTCATAAAATATTTCCCATTGGACCCCTCTTTGACACTCTCTAGGCATTCCCCCTCACTTGTGGATTACTCAACCCCCATCTTTGTCCATATCCCAATAGTTGGTATTACATTATATTTATTTACAATTTAGAAAATACATTTCACATTTACATTGCTTGGCCATAGCCACATTTATATCTCCATTATGCATTAAAACATATATAAATTTACATCACAATACTTAAAAAATAAAAGAAATTATGCAATCATTACCCTCCAACATCAGTCCCAACCATAATCTCTCATTTTGCTCAACCTGTTGACCCAAGGAATGTGCCCCCTTCACTCCCTTCAGTCTAGCAGGCTTCACCATTCTTTTATTAGGTCTATCAGCATATGCGACTAAGAATTTATGAGATGTGGTTCTGGTAACTAACCACCCAAAAATGGAGTCTTGAATTTTCAACTTCTATTTTCTTCAAAATTGGAAAAAAATTGCAGGCATTCTTCCCACATGGTTTTCTTCATGCTCCCATGTTGCATCTTTAATACCATAGCATGTCCATTGAACTTTTACCATCCCTATAGCTTTGTTTATGAGCACTTTGACTTTACGGTCTAGGATGTGTACTGGTTCCACCCAGAAATCCTTTTCGTTTTCCACATAGATCAAAGTCCAATCAATTATGTGGTTAGGTTCAAGCACACTTTTCTTTAATATTGACACATGAAATACATTACACACACTCATGGATGCAAGAAATGCTAGAATGTATGCAACTAGCCCTATTTTTTCTTATATTTCAAAAGGCCCACGATATCTTGTTGCCAACTTTGGGAAACAACCCAATCTTATCGAACTGGTTTTTTCTTTAACTTTTAGGAAAACATGGTCCCCCGCATTAAAATCTCTAAAAACTATGTTCTTGTCTACATAAATCTTCTGCCTATCTTGGATAGCCTTTAAATTTTGTCTGATCCTTGTCATTTTCTCTCCCATGTCCTTTAACAAATATGGCCCAATGATGGCTCTGTCAACTAGATTATCCCAACTCATAGGTGTGTTACACTTCTTGACATACAAGCATTCAAATGGACTCGTTTTTAACGAGGTTTGATACCCATTATTATAAGAAAACTCCACTAAGTGGATATTGCCTTCCCATTTTGATGGATGATCCATCACATACATTCTGATCATGTCTTCAATTATCCTATTGGTCCTCTCTATTTTCCCATCTAACTATGGGTGACACATCGTACTAAGATTCATATTTTTCTTAAAGCCTTTGATCAAACCTTGCCAAAATTTAGATGTAAACTTGGAATATCTACCTAAAACTATTGCCTTAGGCACCCTATGTAGCATATTGACTTCCTTCATGTAAATATCTACAATGTTTGTTTCCTTGTGTGTCGTCTTCATAGGAATAAATTGTGCTACCTTATTAAATGTTTCCACCACCACCATGATGGAATCATGTTGTTTCACTATTGTAGGTAGATTTGTAATAAAATCTATTGTAACCACTTTCCACTTCCATTTTGGAATTGTAAATGGCTATAGCAACCCTACTGGATGTATGTGATATGTTTTAACCTTTTGGCACTCTAGACATCGATCTATGTAGTTAGCCACTTCTTTCTTCATTCCCATCCAAAAGTATTGCCTCCTTACAACTACAATGGATTTCTAATATCCTGGGTGCCTAGCATATGGCACATAGTGCATTTCTCTCAGCACTATATTTTTCAGCGCCATGGAATTTGGCACATACACCTTGCATCTATACAAAAGGATTCCATCCTCTTTTAATTCATAATTTTTAATTTTTTGTTGTGAATTTTATTGATGTAAGTTTTCGTATGTTTGCAAAGAAATCTGATTTGATCTTATTGCTTCAATAATTTTATCTTTTAAATATATCATGTACATGTTGATGGCTGAAATATGCACTTCATGAGCTCTTCTGCTGAGTGCATCAACCACTTGGTTTTCTTTGTGTTTGATATGTTTAATTTCTAAGTCATACTCACTAATAAATTCCAGTGTCTAGCATTTAATGTTGATTGTCCAAACAAATTTTTCAGACCACAGTGGTATGTTCTTAGCTCAAATCTCCTCCCCATGAGGCAATGTCTCCACATTTTTAATGCATGTACAATTGCTTCTAATTCTAGATCATGAGTAGATAATTTCTCTCATGCTCTTTTAATTTTTTTAACTCATAGAATACCACATGATCTTTTGACTAAGGACTCCACTAAGCCCATGCTTTCACACATTCGTGCACACTATAAATTCTTGATTTGGATCTGCAATCTTTAATACGGGCACACTTGTCAAAAATAATTTCAACTGCTAGAAACTCTCTTCACATTTTGGAGTCCATTCGAATTTTACTCCCTTCTTTTGCAATGAAGTGATTGGGCTTGCAATATTTGAAAACCCTTTTATGAATCTTTCATAATAACCCACGAAACCCATAAATGATCTAACCTTTGTCACATTTATTGGCATTGGCCATCCTTTAATGGCTTATATCTTCTCAGGATCAATTGTTATCCCATGTGCTGAAATAATATGCCCCAAGTAATGGATCTTATTTTGATAAAAATATGCACTTACTTATCTTGGCATACAATTTATGCTCCCTTAAAACCTTTAGCATCATTCTCATATGCTCCACATGCTCCTTTTCAGACTTGGACTATATGAGAATATCATCTAAGAAAACAATTACAAACTTGTCCAGGTACTCCATGAACACTCCATTCAGTAAGCACGTGAAAATAGTCGAGGCATTTGATATTCCAAATGGCACTACTATGAATCATAATGCCCATACCTTGTTTTGAATTTTTTCTTGTTGATGTCTTCTTCTTTTATCCTCACTTGATGATATCCTTATCTCAATTCAATCTTGGAAAAATTCTTGCATCTTTCAATTGATCAAATAAATCATCAATCCTTGGAAAGGGATATATGTTCTTTATAGTGACCTTATTCGGTTGTATGAAATCAATACACAACCTTAAGGTTCCATCTTTCTTCTTCACAAAAAGAATCGGGGCTCCCTAAGGTGACACACTTGGTCGTATGTACCCATTCTTCAAAATCTTCTCCAGCTGCATTTGCAACTCTTTCATTTTTGGTGTGCCCATTTTGTAAGGCATCTTGGGCACTGGGGAAAATCTTGGCACCAAAACAATACAGAAATCAATCTCTCTCTTTGGTGCCAATCCTGGGATTTCCTCAAAAACATATTCAAACTATTTTAATACCATATGGTCTTCGAGACTTACCACTTTATTTCTAGTTTCCTCTTCCATATATGGGTTGTAAAAATTTGATATCCTTTCCTGAAACTCTTTTTCTATTGCACAAATGAAATTTCTCTAACAGCTACAATTCTTGGAATTCCTTTGTTGGCACAGGGGCAGACCCAAAGTTCATCTCTAGTAGCACACCAACAATCCCTAACTACTGGCCCTTTTGGCAACACCTACAAAGAATATGCATTCTCACCCGAAGTAGCAATAGGGGGTTGCAGGAAACATGTGTCTACAATCAGAGGAAATGTGAAGTGGATCCAATACAACAACAACACAACATCTAGATATAATTTACCAACTTAAACCTACTTCGCGGAGTTATATCTCAGATCTAACACAATGATGCAATTACAGAATAATCAGAAGGAAAAAGAACACCACATCAATCACACTAAACAACAAGATATACATGGTTCACCCTCTCCCTAGGGCTATGTCCACAGAATTGTGTTTCTTGATATTATAGGAAAACATACAGTTCTATATGTGCTCTTAGCTTGCAAATCTCTCTCTCTTCTCTCTCTTTCTATCCCCTCCCTGTGCACCCAACTGCAGGGTTGATCTGTTGGATTATTGAGAGGGGGGGTGAATCAGTAATAGCGTAATTATAATCATTTTTCTTCAATTGTTATATCAATGTAGAATTATTATCCAATAATGAGAAGTAAGAAATAAACAATCACATACATACACAGTACACCATTGTTTTACGTGGAAACCCAAATCAGGAGAAAACCACAGAATGATTTTTCTTATATGTCTTGAAGAATTACATTCATTGGAAGCACCAACTTCCTTTTTTTTCCACCTGCAACTGGAAGGAGGCTTCAACCCCCTAGTTTCTCAAGATACAACCTGAGGGAAGCTCCAACTCCCCAATTCTCTGGATACGACTAGAAGGAGGCTACAACCCCCTATGTTCTTCGGCTACAACCGAAAGGTGGCTACAACCACCTGTCATTGCCCCGTCCTACCACCCTGAAGTAGAAGTAGAATGATGGAACCACTATCACACTATCACTGTGAGATATACCGTTGTAAATTTGTACCAATAAATCTGAACCATGCATCAATCATGCATCAACCTGTACCTCAACCTGTAATCAACCTGTACCATAAACAAGTGCATCAACCATGCACCAACCTGTACCAAACAACCTGTAATCAACATGTACCATAAACAAGTGCATCAACCATGCACCAAACTGTACCAAACAACCTGTAATCAACCTGTACCATAAACAAGTGCATCCAACCATGTACCAAGTATGTACCAATCATGTTTCAACTACTCATCAACCAACATCATCAACTATACACCTCATGTATGTTCCAACTCATCAACTACTTGTCTCAACCATGTACTCAACATGTAACTCAACCAAAATACCTCATCAATTTCATCATCCAAATATGATTTGTATCTCTGTAATATACCTAGTGTATATGATCACATTCCTGCAAACCTTCCTTAACTTTAACAACAAGAAACTAGCATTTTCATCAAACTTTTCTTTAGTCTCACATGCCTAGTTTTGGATTAGTCAACAACCCTAACTTGAAGTAATCATAAATTTGTACCTGTAATGTATAAATATCTAAAACTAATACACAATGTTATTCAGTGTGTTTTATGCAATTCATCCAAGTGTCACTACTTGGAACCTCTCAGAAAAGGAGTTATAGCAAAAATGGCATACCTTGTTGAATTCTGGCTTATTCCATAAAGCGACCTTGTAGAGCGTGCCCTGCACGGAATATTTTCTAAATTGATTTGAAACTATTACACATAATATTAAAGATTGTACCCTAACCAACACATTTTGTCTCATTGAATTTGATCTGTTATGAAGAACTTACGACATTTTTACCCGAAACACCTTTTTTTGACTAGTTTCGGGACTAGCCAAAAACCCTATTTTCCACGGCGTGTAACTCCCAAAATACAAAGACCCACAAGATTATTTTTTTACCACAGATACTTGGATATGTTTTCTCAATGGAATATCAATTTCACAGTCTGAATCATTATAGAAAAAAAAATTATAGCGAAAATGGTGAGATGACCTGTAAATAACATACCTTAGAAAGCACCATCAGAAGAATTTATCCTTTCTTGCATTTCAGCCTTCTTTTCTTCACCTTCACTCAAAATTCCGGTTTAGATATTCTTGGTTACCTCAAACACCTATAGATATTCAATATTCTCAAGTGTGTGTTTGATGAGAGAGCCTTGCCTCTTATTTATACTCTCCAAGTAGCTTCCTTAAAAACATCTTCTAGGTCACTTAGCCCATTTTCCTTATTTTAGGGTTAACCCACTTCTAATTTCTCCATTAAAATTATTATTGAAATAATTTATTTTGTATTCAATTTGAATTATAATACACGCATCACTTCACTTTATTATTTATTGTTTAAAAATGTCTTAAACCACTTTGACTAATTTGACCTTTTGGGGCTTCTAGATGACATATGAGGGTCCTCCAACTTCGTAAGGCCATAACTCTCAAACCGTGAGGAGATATGTGATGTTCCACATACCACCAGAAATGGAATGACATGTACTATCCATATAGATTAGTATTATCTGAAAATATATCATAACTGATATTGTTACCCATCAAACAAACTTGGGTCCATTACCCAAACTCGGGGTCTCCAACTTCTCATGGCCATAACTCTCTAACCGTGAGGAGTTATGTTATGTTCCACATACCAATGGAAATAGCATGACAAGAACTATCCATCTAGGATAGGTTCCCTAAAAAATTCATTTTCCTTCATCTCATTATTCCACAATTAAGCATGGTTTCTCTTACTCCGCAAAGCGTCTTCCCGTGAGGGCTTTCACCATAAGGGGACCACTTTGGAGTTCATCCATATTTACTTCTTATTAACCATGAAAAAACAATAATGAGTCATATTTACATCAAACAATATTGGGTCCATTACCCAAACCTTTGTGCTATGGGGCTTTCTTCAAGGGTTCACATCAATGACAACCAACCTTAATCAACAATCTCCCCCTTTGGCATTGATGGAAACACTCGGATGCAATAATGAAATCATGTCACTCATGCTCCCCCTGGAACCATGCCTCTTTCCTCTGCATCTAATAAATCTTCTCCCCCTATAACCATGCCTATGTCCTTTGCATCTGATAAATCTCTCCCCCTTTGTCATCAATGGCAAAGGTATATTTCCATCCGGGGCTACTCCCCCTAACTGAAATAACTCCAAGTATTTGGCGAAGATATTCAAAGGCTTCCCATGGAAGTGGTTTTGTAAAGATGTCGGCCACTTGTTCTTTTGTTCCCACATACTCAACTCTGATGTTATTTTCTGCAAATTGTTCCCGTAGAAAGTGATACTTGATTGGAATGTGCTTCATCTTAGAGTGCATCACTGGGTTTTTTGAGATACTGATGGCATTTGTATTATCACAATATATTGGAATGGGCTCATCATACTCAACTTGTATATCTGTGAAAGTTTGTTTCATCCAAAGAACATGTGTAAAACATGTTGTTGTTGCAATATACTCTACCTTGGTTGTAGATAGAGATAATGATGATTTTTTCTTTCTTAGCCATGATACAAAACACTCACCTAAGTAGAACGCTTCTCTATTGATGCTTCATCGGTCATCAATACAACCTGACCAATTTGCATCTGTGTAGGCAATAAGTGATAGATCTTTTTCCTTTTGGATACCATAATCCAAACTCTTATGTTCCTTTGAGATATTTGAAGATCCTCTTTACTGCTAATACATGTGATTCCTTTGGTGATGTTTGAAATCGTGCCACCTGTCCAACTGCCTGCATTACATCTGGTCTAGATGCTTTCACATATAGTATGTTGTTAATCATTGACTTGTATTGCCTCTGATCTGTAGACTTCAAATCATCATCTTTGCTCAACTTACAACTGGTTTGCATGGGAGTGATAACTGGTTTGCAATCTTCCATTCTGAACCTCTTTAACATTTCTCTAATATACTTGGTTTGAGAAATAAAAATTCCTTGGTTGCTTTGATGTATCTGAAGTCCCAGAAAGAAGGATATTTCTCCAAGTAACGACATTTCAAATTCATTATGCATGTATTTTGCAAATTTATGGGTTAACCTGTCATCATCACTACCAAAAATAATATCATCAACATAAACTTAAATTAATAAAATATTACCTTAACTTACCTTGATGTAGAGGTTGTTGCCTGCACTTCCTTTTCTGAACCCTGCCTGCTGCAGATACTTATCAAGTCTAGAGTACCATGCTTTAGGAGCCTGTTTTAGACCATACAAGGCCTTCTTTAATTTACACACATAGTCTGTGTTCTCTGACAACTAAAATCCTTCTGGTTGTTCAATGTAGACTTCTTCTTCAAGTTCCCCATTCAGAAAATCTGATTTTACGTCTATCTGATATACTTTAACATTTTTGGAGCATGCATAAGCTAAAAGCAAACGGATTTCTTCCATTCTGGAAACTAGGGCAAATGTCTCTTCAAAGTTGATTCCTTCAATATGTGCATATCCTTTAAATACCAATCTAACTTTGTTCCTTGTAACATGTACATCTTCATTCAATTTATTCCTGAAAACCCATTTTGTGTCGATCACATTCTTATTCTTTGGTCTTGGAACCAATTCCCAAGTGTCATTTTTCTTTATTTGATCCAATTCTTCATCCATGGCTTTATTCTGAAATTCATCCTTGTTGGCTTCTTCAAATTAGTTTGTTTCAATTGTAGATAAGAGTGCTAGGTGTGTTTGTTCTGGTGAACAGATTTTTCTTCTAGTCACAACTCCTACATCTTTGTTTCCAATAATCTGATCTGAAGGATGATTCTTATGTACTTGTTTGCTAGGTGTCTTTAGAGATACTTGTTGAACTTGCTCTTCTGCTTCTATTGAATTCTCTTCATCTTCATCTTCCTCTTCTACTTATTTTTCATCTTCTTCTTAGAAAAGTTGTTCCATTGTTTTGTTTTCTTCTTTCTTTGATTATGGTCTGCCTGTTTCATCAATTGTTACATTGATGCTTTCCACAACTCTGTTTAATATTAGATTGTAACACTTGTATGCTTTCCTTGTACTTGAGTAACCAACAAGTATTCCTTTGTCCACACGAGATTCAAACTTTCTCATTCTGCCATCTTCTCTTTTGATGTAGCATTTTCTTCCAAAAACTATGAAGTTCTTCACATTTGTTGGTCTTCCTTTCCATAGCTCGTAGGGAGTTTTATCAGTGTTGTTTCTGAGCATTACTCTGTTTTGAATGTGAATTATTGTATGCACTGCATGTGTCCAAAAAATATCTGTCAACTTTGAATCCATTATCATTGTTCAAGCCATTTCTTGTACTGTCATGTTCTTTCTTTCAACAACTCCATTATGTTGAGGTGTCCTAACGATGGAGAATTGCCTTTTTATTCCATGATTTCTGCAGTAATCAATAAATTCCTTTGAGGTGAACCTGGTCTTTGTTTTCTTTCCTTGTTGGAAATGCTTGCATAAAGTGTTGGTTGGTTTCGTGATCTGGGGCATTTCTCTGACTACTTATCTTTTGTTGACTTTGACAAGGTTATCAAAATGCATGTGACCATGTCTTCTATGTCATATCCAACTTTCATCTTCCTTTCCTAAACAACACTTTTCATTTCCAATTTCTCTTAACACATATATGTTGCTTGAAGTTCTTGCAGCTATAGCGACCAATTTCCCTGCACCTTCTTTTCTTATCTCACACTTTTGTGAATCAAAACTAACTTTATGACCTTGGTCACACATTTGACTCACACTTAAAAGATTATGATTCATATCTTCTACTAGTAGAACATTTTTTGCCTTTTCATTCTTGTTCCCAATTTGAACTGTGCATTTTCCAATGATTTTGGCTGAATCATCATTTCTGAAGGAGACTAATCCATCTCTTTCCTTTCGTAATGTAAGAAATTTGTCTCTATCACCTTTCATGTGTTTTGAACATCCATTTTCAACATACCAACCATGTTTGTTTTGTTTAGATTGTAGAGTGACTGTGCATTCGTCATTGTTATACTGATCTTTCTTTCTTATCCATGTCATTTTCTGAGGTTCTTGCTTCTGACTCTATTGAGGTTCTTTAGGAGGGACTGTCATTCTGCAATTTTTGACCATGTGTCCAAAATTGTTACATTTGTAACATTCCACTTCAGTGCTCAAAGATTCAAACATGTTGTAACTACTTCTTTGTGTTTCACTAGGTATTCTTGAATAACCCCTTTGTGTATGTCTCTCAAAGTAGTTATTGTTCCTCTTGTTAGATCTGCAATTTACAGCTTTATGTCCAAAATTATTACATGCATAACATAAACCAAAAAATATAGTTTGATACCTGGTAGTTGAATATATTCTGAAAGAAGGTGCTCTTATGAATTCTTCTTCTTCTTGAGGCCTGTCTATCTGTTGTTGATTCTGAAATTTGAATCTTCTTGGTGGAGGAGTGTCCCTGTAATCTTCCTTATATATATTTTTATCCCCTTTGATTGTTTCTGCAAAGATTTTTGGATTTGTTTCTTGCTCTTGTTTTGGAGCTTGATCCATTTTCTGTCTGATTGTATCCAAGTCCGGACTTGTCAAGATGAGATTTTTGACTATTGATAATGTCATCCATAACTTTTGAGCTATTCTGCATATTTTTCTTTTGAATATCCTTTCTTAGTGTGACAATCTCTGCTTCCAAGTTTCCAATGATCCTATCTTTTCCTTCTAGTTGTTCTTTGAGTGTTTCTTCAATTATTTTATCTTATTCTATTTGAACCTTCAATTTTGTGATCAATTGTTCTAGTTCTTGAGTGTTTTTTTTCTTATCTAGTTATTCTTGTAGTTTCTTGTTTTTTTTCTTTTCTCTTCTGATAACTTCTATGGCACTCATTAATTCTTCTCGGAAGTCAACTTATGCCTCTTCAATTTCTTCTTCATATGCTTCTTCATATTCTTCTTTGGATTCTTCTTTATCAATGTCTTCTACTGTTGTGAATAGAACTCTCCCTATTTCATTGTCACTGACTTCATCTTCATCTGATGATGAGATGTCTTCTTCGGTGCAAAATCTTTTCTTGAAAAATTTATTTACAGTTCTTTTACCTTTATATGTTTGTATACCTTTTGATTAACCTTCATCATTTATGTTTTTCTTATGAGGACATTTGTTAGCAAAATGACCAATACCATCACAATTAAAACAAATTAAAGGAATCTTACCTCTATACCTACTGTTGGTTCCCTTATTCAGTCTTTTGACGAACTTGGCCACTTCTTCATCATCTTCTGAGATGTCATTGCTGTTGTTATATTCTTCTTGTTCCTTTTTCTTTTGCTTTGATCTTTTGGATGCTTTGAAGACTGCTTCTTTTACATCTGGATTTCCTGTTCAATTCTCATCTCATATGATGTGAAGATTCCATGCAGTTCATCCATGCTTATTGAGTTTAGATATGATCTTTATTCTAATGCTAATATCTTAGGGTTGAATCTCATAGGAAGAGATCTTGGTACCTTTTGAACAATTACATATTCTTCAATTTCTTCTCCCAATCCTATGATTGCATTCATTGTTTCATAGACTCGTAAGAAGTAGGTTGTGATATCTTCATCTTCCTTCATTTTTAGTTGTTCAAACTGACCTCTGTAAGTTTGAAGCTTTGTTGCTTTGACTTTTGAATCTCCTTCATAAATATTTCGAAGCTTGTCCCAAATCTCTTTAGCAGATTTACAATGTGCAACTTTGGTGAATACCGTATCACTGAGACCATTCAAAAGTGAATTTTTGGCTTTGGAATTATTCTCACCGAGTTTCATTGTTTTTTCATTTGTTAGTGGAACTGTTGGCATTGTGTATCCATCTACAATTGATTGCCAAAATTGAAATCCCTGTGCCTGTATATATGTCTTCGTCCTTATTCTCCAAAAAGCATACTTATGTCCATCAAACTATGGTATTTCATTTTTATATGAGTTGGTAGTCTTCATGATCTACCTTTCATTGGTTAAACTGATTTCTAAAGGAACCTGCTCTGATACCAATTTTTTGGATTAATCAGAGGGGGGTGAATCAGTAATAGTGTAATTATAATGCTTTTTCTTCAATTGTTATATCAATGTAGAATTATTATCCAATAATGAGCAGTAAGAAATAAAAAATCACATACATACACAGTACACCAGTGTTTTACGTGGAAACCCAAATCGGGAGAAAACTACGGAATTCTTTTTCTTATATGTCTTGAAGAATTACATTCATTGGAAGCACCAACATCCTTTGTTTTTCAGCTGCAACTGGAAGGACACTCCAACCCCCTAGTTTCTCAGGCTACAACTTGAGGGAAGCTCCAACTCCCCAATTCTCTAGCTACAACCAGAAGAAGGCTACAACCCCTTATGTTCTCTAGCTACAACCGGAAGGTGTTTACAACCACCTGTCCTTGCCCCGTCCTGCCACCCTGAAGTAGAAGTAGAATGATAGAACCACTGTCACACTATCACTATGAGATATACCGCTATAAATCTGTACCAATAAATCTGAACCATACATCAAGCATGCATCAACCTGTACCTCAACCTGTAATCAACCTGTACCATAAACAAGTGCATCAACCATGGACCAACCTGTAATCAACCTGTACCATAAACAAGTGCATCTAGCCATGTACCAAGTATGTACCAATCATATGTCAACTACTCATCAACAAACATCATTAACTATACACCTCATGTATGTGCCAACTCATCAACTACTTGTCTCAACTATGTACTCAACATGTAACTCAACCAAAATCCCTCATCAATTTCATCATCCAAATATGATTTGTAGTTGTTATCACTGAAATTTCGTCCGCAAATGGTTACAAGAATTTAGCATCGTCAAACAGTTATGAAGTCATCCATGGACCTGAATTAACATAAAAGAATTCATAAAGGGTCAAAAACTATACAAAATAGTGAAAAATTGAAGGGTGCTATGAAGACACTGGGCACGCGCGCACATGCATGAAACAGAAATGCAAGATCCGCGCACATGCGCACGATGCGCGACTGTTGTCGCAAAAAACCGTGCACCTGAGAAATGGCGCATTTATGAGAGTGGTCGGCCTCCCACCCACTTTTGGTTCAGCTTCCAAGCTGATTTGACACTCAAATCTGGACTGGATTCGACTGGATGGTTGTTCAAAGACCTAAAAATGTCCTAATTACCCTCTTTACACACTACAAACTAGTTGAACAATAGCTCAAAGGAATGCTATAAAAAGGCCATAGATACACTTCATTTTTCAAGGAATTTCATAGCAAAGTTATGTTGCCACTATTCTCTTGAGGACTCTTCTATCCTTGCCAAGAGTATACTTGCATCATTTCTTTGGGAAGTCCATCTCACCCCTTGAGTGGATTAGCAAAGAATTCTTTCACCATTTTCATTTTCCTTTTCAAAGTTGTAAGAAGAGCTTACTTGTGGGGCTCCAAGAGCCCTCCCTTGGAGGAAGAAGGGACTCATAGTCACCTTGCTTCTCGATGTTTTCTTTCACTAATATCAGCCTTATCATTAGTGACATGGGTCTCATTGTTTCTTTTGTCCTTATGTCCCTATGTTTATAAATTTAGTTGTTGTTTTATTTCTTAGTTTAATTCTTAGTTGTTGTTTTATATTTCTTTTTCTAACCCTTTTCCTTGCAGGTGTCCTGCTCAGCAAACCCAACTGATCTTGCAAGCACCTCTATTTTTCTCACTAAGGTGACGAAAGAGGCACAACAGATTGACAGCATAACTTTGCTATGAAATTCCTTGAAAAATGAAGTGTATCTATGGCCTTTTTATAGCATTCCTTTGAGCTATTGTTCAACTAGTTTGTAGTGTGTAAAGAGGCTAATTAGGGAATTTCTAGGTCTTTGACCAACCATCCAGTCGAATCCAGTCCAGATTTGAGTGTCAAATACACTTGGAAGTTGAACCAGAAGTGGGTGGGAGGTCGACCACTCTCATAAATGCGTCATTTCTCAGGTGCACGGTTTTTTGCAACAACAGTCGCGCATGTGCGTGAATCTTGCATTTTTGTTTCGTGCATGTCCGCGCACGACCAGTGTCTTCATAACACCCTTCAATTTTTCACTATTTTGTATAGTTTTTGACCCTTTATGAATGCTTTTATGTTAATTTAGGTCCATGGATGACTTCATAACTGTTTGATGATGTTGAATTCTTGTAACCATTTACGGACGAAATTTCAGTGATAACAGATGCCCTCTGATGGATGAGGTTAGGAGCATACATATAACCAAAATATATCAATGTTTCTTCTACTGAGAGTGTTGTTGTAAGAGAGAGAAATAGTGGGATCGTCCAAAGTGATCCATTGGAGGGAAAAAGGAACCGGTAGAACCCAACCTTCCCTGAGGTGTGTAAAAAACAAACTGTGTACAAACGAGGCAGGCATGCCCCATGCTTGTGTCATGTAACTCAAAAAGAGAAATGAAGTGTTGGTGTAGACAACTGTAGCGCCCTTGGTCACAGTCGTGATAAAGGCAGAAGACAATTTTGTGGATGAACATACTCTGAATAGTAGGCAGTGACAGCTGTAAGAAGTATCATGGATTCTATGGGCATTGATAGCCCAGCCAAGTTCAGAGGTATTCGGCAAGTAAAAAAACTAACTGCAATAGTCGCAAAGTAAAACCCACCGTAACATGAGAAAGTGTTGACGTTGAATGTTATGGGGGTCAATGACAATAGGGAGAAATTGTGTTTCTCCCTATGCCATCCAAGATCTCTCATTGGATGGGTAATGAGAATCAAGATACTGTCGCCCTTCTAGAAAACTGTGTTGATGTCGACAAAAAGGGGGACGCAACTCCCAGAAGCAGATGGCTTCGTGAAATATACTAGGTGAGGTTAGGAGGTGGAGGAGGTACATGGACAAATTCAAGATGTAGGAAGACTCAAGATTGCCCTTGGTTGGAGTATATTGGAGATAAAAGTGGCCACAATTGTTCAACGAGGTTGAGTGTCAGGGGGACAACAAGACAGGGGATAAGTTGTGCTAGAGATGGGACAAGGTGAACAAACTCAGAGGGTAGAGGTAAGTGGCCTATGGGGTAATCTGAAGATATGGATGATGTCGTCAAAGGTGGATGATAAGTAGTGCCCCAACCAAGGGTGACATGGGTTGCGTTTGGCCAAAAAGGGAAGAAGGTCGCCAAAGGTGACGAAAAAAAGGTAATGTAACTGCTGGAAACAAAAGGCGTTTGTGCAATAAATAAAGAATAATTTGGAATAAGTGTACAAATACAGAAATGGGTGCCCCAATGTGAGATTGTTGACTCGGGTAGGGCACAATTTTCTCGGAGAACTGGTGGAGGGTGGGGGCCCCATGGGTGGGTTTTTGTATGAGGTAGGTGAAATGAAGAGAAATTTGCAGATGGGCAAACGGATTGTGGATGAAATGGAGGGTTCATGATACTGCGGAGGTGCAATCCAAAAAATAGAACCGTGAAGAGATAATCTGGGAGTCCGTTGGGAAAGCTAGAAAAATGAGGAGAAGGAGTATGTGGTTGATTCGCGACATGATGTAAGACTATCAGGACTCCCATCTCTAAAGGGTTTTTGAAAAACAGTATGAGTGTCAAAAGCGCAAAAGGATTCTATGAATGGGACAACTTGTGTGGGTAAGAGTGCTACCAGGTGACAGTACCGAAGATTAAAATGGAGGTGTTGGTACTGCAGAGCCGGAAATGGGGATCCTAGAGGCAAATGTCAGAGGGTGTGACTAGAAATGTAAGTGAGATTCAAAGGGAATGACTACATGCCAGTGCTGAGTATATACCTAAAGGGGTTGTGTTGATGTATGATGACCAAATACCTGCACACATGAAAACCAAATACCCGACGTGAACAATATCTGAAGAGAATCGAATATATGAGCATGTATTTGATAATTTTTAATATGCGTATGCGTACCTAGTCAGGGTATGAAAAATGGCGTCCCAGGGGCTCA
This sequence comes from Picea engelmannii, assembly GCA_009831015.1. Classification (NCBI taxonomy): domain Eukaryota; kingdom Viridiplantae; phylum Streptophyta; class Pinopsida; order Pinales; family Pinaceae; genus Picea; species Picea engelmannii. The sequence continues at coordinate 84,604 of ML822571.1, read as the reverse complement.
GGATGAAAAAAGGCCCAGGGACTGTCGTGATGCAGATGATGGGATGTTGATCCTGTGGCTGAAGACGGATCGAGAAATGGACACCCGGAGCTCCCGAGATGGTGAATGGAAGTTTGGAAAAAAGGCCTATATATAGTTGTAGGGCCCACATTGCCACCTCATTTGTACTTCCTGCTATAATGACTAGACGAGAAGTATTCAGAGGAGATTTGGAGATTCTGGGAGGATGAGGCATCTAATTGAGGACCAGCGAGCTTCAGGTTAGTGGTCTGATCATCCTGCATAGAATTAGGGTTTCATTTTTTGGGCAGGGGCTGTACGGAGGGTCATACAGAGGGTTTGATGAGTGTGGGACCCATGTGCATGGGTGATCTGGAAGTAGGCACGCACATGTGTGCACCTACCCACCGGATAAATATACATGGGGGAATTGGTAAGGGGGTAAAGGGCGCGCACTATGTGTGCACCTGTCGGCTGCACAGCTACGCATGTGTGCGCAGATGTGTATTAGATAGGCACGCACTAAAGTGTGCATGTAAGTTGAGTAGGCATGCACGTATGCGCGCCTGAAGGATGGACAGGCGTGCCTGTGTAGTAAACAGGTGCGCATACGTGTGTGCTTGTGAAGTGAACAGGCTTGCCTGTGGGTTAAACACCTGCCCCTTGGAGGCAAGGTTGACGGTTGTAAAACTTATCTTTTTATGTTGTTGATGGTCCATTTGGCTGACTTAGAATTGTTTTATGTGGTTGTAGGTGAGAATTGTGCATGATGTCAGTTGGTTGGTGAGAGAAGGATTGGTCCCAGATATGAGATGTCATGGCTATTGAGGAGCCAGGTGTACGAGATGTCATGGATTTTGAGGAGCCTGTGGGTTGTTGAAGTTCTTTGAGTGCCCGTTGATACAGGTGCAGGAGTATATCCTACAGTTTCTTATCTGGATGTGGAGTCTGGACCTGCATTGCTTCATAATGCGGGGAGAGTAGATTGCCTTCACTGTGGTAGAGGATGTGTACTTTTTGACTAGGCTCCCATTTTGAGGAACGCCCCTATCGGTAGAGCCGGTGTTACCGAGGGAGCTGGCACTAGCGACAGTTGGCCAGAGATATTGTTCACAGCCAAACTTTATGTCTGGCATTGTCATGAGCATTGGGGCGATGGATGCCCTAGTGCATCTTTGTATAGTGGTGATGATTATGAGAGTTTATGGGTCGTTGGCGACGCAGCGGATCAGTGGTGGTCAGCTGATTGTGATGGAGAGAGTGTTGGCTAGTGAGAACTTCGCCTAGGGGCTTACACTGCATGCCAGGATGGTAGGGCAGTTGGACCACTGTCAGTCCACGAATATTGGAGAGTTTGCCTTCGGGTCCATCCTGGTAGCCTGGTTTTTGGAGAGGGTGCCTATGTTGCACCTGAGGATTTTATTAGGTGCACCTGGGGCGCGAGAGCCGCGACTAAAGCGATGGTCGACTATTTTGCTTCGCCATGGTGGTGGCGAGGGTGGCCACTTCTTTACTACTGAGGTGACGCAGGGGTGGCGGTAGATGCCACAGGTGATATTACAGTACCCCTATGTCGGGGTTGACCTCCTGGAGGATCCGGACATGGTGCTACCTCTAGGGGAGGTGTTTGACCGTCGAGGTATGTTGATGATGTTGATATATATGGTTTTTGTTTGAGATAGCCTAACATATTTATATAATATAGATGTTGATACTATCTATTTCTTGTTTGTATGTGCAGAAGTGGCACCTCACGGGCGCGAGGTGGAGTTGCGGAGAGCGTCGACTCGATAGGAGCTGGAGAGACCACCACGAGGAGGGCTGCATGTTAAAGAGATATGTCGGTGTGAGGACGTCGTGGCATGACCAGCTGATCTGGAGAGAGAAGCGAGGAGATGCAGATTTGATGACTCTCGTGTTGGGCCATCACATGCTCCTCTGACGAATGTCAGAGTAGATTTTGAGGACATACGCCATCGCCTGGAGGTGGTGTTACAGGATGTGCATGAGGGCATGTGGTCACGCATCCAGGATGAGGGCATCCTGGAGTAGTGTGTGGGGATTCCGTTTCCATGGCAGGTCATGGTACGACGGACAGCAGTAGTTGGTGCTGCGATGACCGAACGACTACCTCCGAGGCAGGAGGGACCAATAGGGGGTGGGAAACCACCGCCTGAGGGAGGGGTAGGCGATGGTGCTCTAGAGGCACCTTGAGTGGTGCTCTATGTATTGATGTATTTTTGTATATAGGCTGGTGAGCCCATTTTGTACCGAGGTGCTTCATCGGTCTGCGGATACTTGTATTTTTGTATGTAAACATTGGGATGGCACTGTGGACCTTTCAATATATACATGAGTATACATTTTGAGATCTATGTGGTGTTTACATGTGTTTTGTTTAATGTATTAATGATGTCTAATCTATATATGGTGTGACAGGTTTTTGATATGTTATGTATGTGTAGAGGTAGCTTGATGTGATATATGCCAGTCTAACACAATATTAGCTAGGTTATCTGTAATTTGATTCAATTGCCTTGGAATATGTGTAAATGTAATGGAATCAAAATGTTGAGATAAAAGTCTAACCTGCAGGTATTTGCGAAAGAGGCAAGGATCACGTACGCGGTACACATTGTTGAGCTGAAGAACGACTAGTTGAGAGTCGAGGAAGATGCTAAGGTGACGAATATGATGATGTTGGGCATCGGCCAAGAGGCCAATGACAGCAGTGTATTTGGCTTGGTTGTTGATCGTTGAACCCAAACATATGCCGCTCGAATGAAGCATTTCATGTGAGGGGGTGTAGAGAGCCCAAGCGGCTGAAGTGAGATTTTGTGTCCAACAGTTGGTGTCGTTGGCGTAACCGATGTGGTAGGTCGGTGGAGGAAGCATATGTCAATAGCACAAATGAGATTTTAGACATGAGGGAGGGAAAAGAAGATTAAAAACTCTATAAAAGAAATAACCTAAAGTAGAATGACTATGTTTAAGCATAAAATTTCTTTAAATACAACTCGTTGATGGGTTCTTTGAGAGAGAGGCCAGGATGTATGTGCCTTTGGTGAGGCAATGTTGGATAATGTATGGGCCATGCCATAGTGACTCTAATTTTCCATGGCCAATTGTATCATGAGTGATATCGTAAGCCAGGACGGGGTTGCCTTCGTGAAATGAGCGAAGGTTGACATGTCGATCAAACGTAGCCTTTGATCATTTTTTAGCTGCCTCATTATTCTGTAATGAAGATCGACGATCCTCATTCAAAGACTCTAATTTCAGCAAGCACTGCTCCATTGGAGTAGTGTCGGGTAATATCTCAATTGCGGTGCGTAGGGTGGGAATTTCGCACTCGATGGGAAGAGTGGCCTCAACCCCATGGACTAGATGAAATGGTGTGAAACCAGTAGTTGTTTTCACAGCCGTACGATAAGCCCATAGAGCGGAAAATAACATATGATGCCAATTGGTCTTATGTTTATTAATTGTGTGCTGTAACATGGTCTTGAGGACCTTGTTAACTGCTTCGACCTGTCCATTAGACTAAGGGTAATATGGTGAGGCAAACTCATGGGAGAATCCTAACTGAGATGAGATTTCGACGAAAATCTCATTCTTGAAGTGTTTCCCATGATCGAAAACCAGTTGGAGTGGTACTCCAAAGTGAGCTATGACGTGGTTAAAGAAAAAGCACGCTGTGGTGTCAGCGGTGTTGTTGAAGGTGGGCATAGCTTCTGCCCATTTGGTGAAGTAATCGACTGCGACAACAATGTATTTGTGACCATTGTTGGAGGGGGGATTACAAGTCATGAAGTTGATGCCCCATTTACAAAAAGGGATGGCAATGATGACTGGATGAAGAAGAGTAGGTGGTGCTCGGGCTTTGTTGGCGTAAAGCTGACACTGCTCACATCGTTTCACGGAATGAATGCAATCGTGAAACAAGGTAGGCCAAAAGTAACCTGCTCGGATAATTTTCTAAGCAGTGGATATTCCCGAAAGATGGCCCCTACATGCATCGTTGTGGCAGTCATTCAAGACTCTATCAGCCTCGTCAATGGTCAGGCATCGACGAAGAATGGTGTCGACTCCTTACCGGTATAGGATGTCTTTGATGAGGAGGTAGCGGGGGGGGCTGATAGAGAATATGATGATGATCATCTCGTGAAAGGTGGTTACCGAAATTTTGAGTTCGGAGGTAGACGAGGAGGTCGTCGTACCAAGGATCATCTGAAGTGATGTAAAAGAGGTGTTTGTTGGGAAAATCGATATTGACGGGGGCACTGGTGGTGTCAGAGGGGAGGGTCATGACAAGTTCGGTGAGAACGAGGGCCTTCTTTCTCTTGGATGTTGAGAATTCAAGATCGTACTCCTAAAGGATAACGATCCATCAAGCAAATTTGTCATTAATTTTCCAATGACTGAGAAAGTATTGCATAGGGTTGGAATCTGCGACAACCTTAGTTGTGCGAAGCAGAATGTAGTGACGCAGTTTATGGACTGCGAGGACAACTGCAAGAGCTAGTGTCTCTTCATGTTTATACTTCAAGGGTGGCCCTGAGAGGTTTTTACTAACGTAATGAATGACATGCTCACGATTGTCATCACCTAGTTGAATGAGAACTCCTGCTACTGACACAGTTGATGCTGATACATAGAGGATATAGTCGCAATTGTAGTCAGGTGCACTAATTAAAGGGGCGTTGGAGAGCGCCAGTTTAAGATCGTCAAATGACTATTGGGCATGGTCATCCCAGTGAAATGGTATTTCATGACGTAGTAAGCGAAGGAAACTGTGGGCGTGAATGGCGTAGTCTGGGACAAATCGTCGTAGAAAGTTAGCCTTGAATTGGAGGCTCTAGAGTTGCCGTAAATTTCGGGGAGGTGGAATTTCGGTGATAGCTTGGACTTTGAGGGGGTCCACGGTAATACCACTTTGGGAAATGATGAAGCCGAGGAGGCGCCCTACGGTGACACTGAAAATGCACTTGAGTGGATTCAAGTGGATGTTGTACTGATGACACCATTTGAAGATGATTCACAAATCATCATTATAACCAATTATTTCATCCTTCACTAGTTTCTCTTCTGGTGACATCAGACCCCACTGTTGAGTACTATTGGAAGGTCCAATGTTATTTTGAGAGGAAGGACGTTACGTCTTCGAGGACATGAGCATTTATTTTCTTTTGATTCCCCATGCGAACAAAACCCACTTATCCACATATATGCTTCTTTTTCAAAACATTTTATGTATGATGCACTTCTGACTACATTTTGATTTGGATATATATATATTGTGTAAAGTTAAAAATTTGCAACAAAAGGCTCTTGTTTCTTTATTACTCTCACCAACATTTTCACACATTCACTCAGCTATTCGGACATCATAGGGGACCCACAGAATCCACGTCGTTCCTGACGCTTGCTAAACCTCCCTCCTATCTTAGGGGGAGTGTCTGGTCTTGCCCACTCATTGGCACCACCTTCACACAATCGTGTGAGTGCTACTATTTTAGGATCATCTTTGCTTGGATCCACATTACTTGGGTCCACTTCCCAAGCCCCACCGTCCACTCGCTCTCCTTTACACAGAAGCGGAGGACCAACTTCCTCTCAATGGGGAAGTACCAACCCACCTAGCCCCCCTCAAGGCTCAGGTTCACAACACACTCACACCATGGCTGGAGCTAACCCTCCCCCCCCACTACAGATGTCATATTTGACCTCTCTCAACATACCAGATCTAAGAAAACTTACCAATGATCCTATATTGCACGACCCCACATGGCCTGCAATGCCCACCAAACTACCTTTAAACATACCCAAGTTTGAAGGAAAGGCAGGCGATGATCCTGCCAACCATGTCATGAATTTTCACCTATGGTGCTCTTCCAATAGCATTATGGATGATTCCATCAGACTATGATTATTTCAACACAGACTCACTGGCCCATCGGCCAAATGGTATGTAGATGAAAAATCAAGGTCCCATGCAACTTTTGAATCCTTGGCCAAAGCATTTTTTACCTTCTTCCAATTACCAATCCACCACGACAATGGTCTACAACTACTCTCTAATTTCAAACAAACCTCAGCCACACATATCGTTGATCACATTCATGAGTGGTGTAGGCGACGTAGTTTGTGTAAAGCAGAAACCACCAAACAACAGTGTCTTGACTGGTTTCTTAGATCACTTGTCTCTCTCCTCAGTAAAGATGTAGCTTCCACCTTCCCTCAATCTGAAGAGGAAGCCATCAGTAAGGCTCAACATTATGACCTCATCTATGAACAGTCAGGGTACTTATACACTGTACTTCCTGATCTTCCAAAACTTGTGCCATTTGGCCAAGACAAACTTGGGATGTCTCACTCAGCAGATGGACTGATTGGTAACACCACTCACCACGGTCCACAACCCCAACCACCACCAATGTATAGAACACCTCAATACACGTCGGCATACAGGGGCACTTCTTATTACCCCCCACCCCCTTATCAACAACCATACCCTTTTTTTATGCCTCCACCCATTAGTGGGCCACCGTCGGCACCCCCCATACACCCACCTATTCAAACGAGTTCTGGTAACCCCTCTACCTCAACTTATAGTACTAGCAAAAGCACCACACCTTCCTATGTACCTTACGGATCCTTACCCCCACAGAATCCGTACTTTCCATTTCCTAGTCCCCCACAACCCATGGCTCCCTCACATCCTCATGCTGGGGTGAATTTTTTTCAACCCTCTCCCATTCAGCAATATCAAAATTTTGAACAGTTGAATATGGAAAATCCGACCCATCCATCGAACAATGCCAAAAAGAAAGGACAAAACAGGAACAACAACAACCTGGGTCAAGGCGGGAATCAACCCCAGCAGAACCAACCTACTAGGGGGGACCAGAACCAAGGGAATCAGAACCCCCAGGGGGGAAATAATAATAGGCGTCAAGGGAGAAATAACAATATTGTTAAAACTAACTTCATGTTTTCCCTTTGTGGTGATTTTGGCCATTACACTCATCATTGCCCCCAAATCATTGATTTCAAATGGTTGAAAGACTCAGGCAGTCTACCCCATCCTCTAGCACTGCCTACCCCTCAGCAGGCACCACAACAATACGTGCAACAACCCCCCCCTACCGTGCTGCAAAATCCTATTCCACACCAAGGTGTGATAAACACCCAACAGGACACGCAGCATCCCCCACCTCAGGTGGGATAGTACCTTAACCCCAACAATCCAGCAAATCGCACGATCCTCCTCACTAGTGAGGAAGAAATCCTTCTACAAACACATAATCGTCAGTATCATGCACCCACTGAGTCTTCTCCCATCTCTCTAGAGACAAACCCTGCACCGACGAGACCCCCATTGGTGATCCCTCGCCCTAATACAGAGCCACCTCTTCACATCCCCTGCATCCCATTACGTAGGAATGTCCACAACCCACAGGCTAGGGAAACTCACAATTATAGTTTGGTTGATGACTTAGCACAATCCCCAGCTACCATGTCAGTTTTGGAAGTCCTCCAGACTTGTCCCACTCAGCGGAAATCATTACTTTCCACCTTGGGGGCAGTCGACCCCGTAGATACTCAACTCATTACCTTTGATCTCGATAGCGAAGAACCTCGCCTTCCCACCTTGATCGCTTTTCAAATCCCAGTAAAAATACAGAACATCACAGTTCATCGGTGTATCATTGATGAAGGTGCATCTACATGCATTATGTCCAAATCTGTATGGAAGAAACTTGGTTCCCCCGAACTCATACCCTCTGTCATCACCTTACAAGATTATGGTGGAAGACCATCATCTCCTGAAGGGATCTTCCAAAATGTCCCCGTAGAACTCGGGGGAAAAACCATTCTCATCGACATCGAAGTTATCGATGCCCCGCTCGATTATAATATCATGTTCGGTCGTAGCTACATGTACGCTATGAAGTCAATTGCCTCTTTCATATTTTGGACAATGATGTTCCCCCACAATGGGAAGATCATTACCATTGACCAAGTCTCACATTACAAGCCTAACCCATCTTCCAACATCGATAACATTCTCCCTCTCATCCACATGAGTCATGATGCATACCCACTCGTCAAGATGGGTCCTGGAATTTTCAAAGATCCATCATTGTTAGGAACTTACCATGGAGCACCACCGCTCCTTCATCCTTCCAATCAAGTATGTGTCATGTCATCTAACGGAACAAACACTGAGGATACCCTTCCTCTTAGGGAGGCTTCTATCATCTCTAACGTCCCACTAGTCGCAGAAATTCCCCCTCATGAGCCTCCTATGAACTCGTCGACCCCACTAGTCCACGATTCCACCTCTCCCCAAGGACATATCCCAGTTTGGGAGACAATTCCCCAAGCCATCACTCAAATCCCCTTATTTTACCCTCCACCGGGAATCGAATATTTCCAGGTAGCCGCAACGCTCACCCTCCCTAATATGGTGTTAGCAATCCCAGTTTGGTATTTACATCCACCCAATATGGTCCCTCGACCATCTCTTCCCCCCCAAATGGAAGGAATCCCAATGACGATTCCCATACTTACTCCCACCATACCCCCTACACCCCCACTCACTACCCCCCCTGCCACCGTTGGGGGCAGGAGAAAGAAGAAAAAACCAACAGCTCCACTTCCTCCGCGCATACAACCCCCTTGTGCACTCTGTGAGAAATATGGACACCAAACCAACAACTGCCCATCTCTACCAGAGTTACGAAATTTGATTCCACTCAATCAAACTCCCCCAACACTCACCACTATCGCCAGTATTGCTGCTACCACCCCCCATTCAAGTAGTAAAGGGTTGTGAACCAAATTCGCTTGCGCTATATGTTCAGAATATGTCCATTATACCCACCATTACCCAACATTACCACACTTTCGGCAGACATTAGCCGCAGTACACCAAAGCTTCCAGAGCAACCCCAGTCACGCTACGTCATCCTTACCAAACATCACTGACATCTGTTATGTCACCACTTCAGTCAATGAACGTATGAGATGCCCTTGCTCTCTATGTGAATCATTAGATCATTTTACATACCAGTGTCCTATGATCATTGAATACAGGAAACGCCAATTGACCTTGCTTCAAAGACCCACATAGTCGATAGTTGACCTTACCTCATCACTAGAGGTTCTTCATGTCATTTCTCCTGAACCCGAGGCTCTTCCAATGCCTCCATGGTTCTTAGATGACTTATCTGAGGATTCACCCCCCAACCACCCCCCAACTCTCCCGCTCATTTCCCTACGGAAATTTTACACCCAACTACAACGGGTACTCCTCAATACTTTGATATTTAGTTTTTGTCAAGCGAACCATCACCAACTCCTTGCATTGTTCCCCCTGCTTCTTCCTCACTAGGGGGCAGCCACACAACCACAATCACTGATATCACTCTTCATGACCCCTTGTATTCCTGTCACTTCCACTGTGATGAGGAAATACTTGAAGAGTTAAAAATATCAAACTACCCATGGGATGCGCTACACCACCGTGCACTCTTCTTTCCACAGGAAGCCTCCATGCCTCCTAACAAACACCCCATTTACGCGATCGAAACCAAGGATTTTATCCCATCGGGGCCTATCGACTGGTTCAAAAACCCCATTCCTACCCCTGATGATTTTGAAGAAGGCAACATAGCCAACATTTCCCCGACCATTAAAATCAACATTTTCATCACAAATGGCGTCTTCAAGGAAATCACCATTGGAGTTTCTTGCACTCCTCAAGAAATCACCACCTATATAGCCCTCTTCCAGGAATATCGGGATATTTTTGCCTTGTCATACACGAAAATGCCTAGCCTCAATCCCTCTATCGTCGAACATTGCATCGACACCTGGCCCGACATTACACCAATTCGTAAAAAACAATGACTGTTACACCCATCCAAAGCAGCGGCCATCAAAGCCGAAATTGACAAATTACGTGCTACAGGGTTCATTTACCCCATCGCCTATACATCATGGGTTTCCAACCCTGTACCCGTCAATAAAAAATAGGGCACTATCTGCATCTGCACAGACTTTCGTGATCTCAATCACGCATGTCCCAAAGACAACTTTCCAATGCCTTTCATCGATCAAATTATCGACGACTGTGCAAGCCACGAGGATCTATCCTTCATGGACAGGTTCTATGGTTATAATCAAATTCAAATTCACCCAGTCGATCAGTACAAAACCTCATTCACTACCCCTTGGGGTAATTTTTCATATCGTGTCATGCCTTTTGGCTTAAATAATGCTAGCACAAATTTCCAACGGGCTATGACATACATCTTTCATGATCTGGCTCATATCATCCTTGCATACTTGGACGACCTCACAGCTCGATCCAAGAAACGTACCCAACATCTTGATGATTTACGACTCATCTTTCAATGGTGTCGTCAGTACAACATCCACTTGAATCTACTCAAGTGTGTGTTCTGTGTCACCGCAGGGCACCTCCTCGAATTCATCGTTTCCCAAAGCGGTATTACCATGGACCCCCTCAAATTCCAAGCTATCACCGAAATTCCACCTCCCAGGAATTTACGTCAACTTCAGAGCCTACAAGGCAAAGCTAACTTTCTACGACAATTTGTCCTAGACTACGCCATTCACGCACATGGTTTCCTTCGCTTACTACGTCACGACATCCCGTTTCACTGGGATAAGCATGCCCAATAGTCATTTGACGATATTAAACCGGCGCTCTCCAACGCCCCTTTAATCAGTGCACCTGACTACAATCGCAACTATATCCTCTACGTATCAGCATCATTTGTTTCAGTAGCAGAAGTTCTCGTTCAGCTAGGGGATGACAATCGTGAGCATGTCATTTATTATGTTAGTAAAAACCTCTCAGGGCCACCCTTGAAGTATAAACATGAAGAAAAACTATCTCTTTCCATCGTCCTCACAATCCAGAAACTGCGTCACTACATTCTGCTTCGCACAACTAAGGTTGTCGCAGATTCCAACCCGATGCAATACTTGCTCAGTCGTCGGAAAATTAACAGCAAATTTGCTCGATGGATCGTTATCCTTTAGTAGTACGATCTTGAATTCTCAACACCCAAAAGCAAGAAAACCCTCGTTCTCGCTGAACTTGTCACGACCCTCCCCTCTGACACCACCAGTGCCCCCGTCAATACCGACTTTCCCAACAAACATCTCTTTTACATCACTTTCGATTATCCTTGGTACGGAGACCTTCTCGTCTACCTTCGAACTCAAAAGTTTGGTAACCACCTTTCACGACATGATCATCATCGTATTCGCCATCAGGCCCCCCACTACCTCCTCATCGGAGACATCCTATACCGGCAAGGATTTGACACCATTCTTCGTCGATGCCTGACCATTGACGAGGCCGATAGAGTCTTGAACGACTGCCACAATGATGCATGTGGGGGCCATCTTTTGGGAATATCCACTGCTCAGAAAATTATCCAAGCAGGTTACTGTTGGCCTACCTTGTTTCATGATTACATTCAAGCCGTGAAACGATGTGAGCAGTGTCAACTTTACGCCAACAAAGCCCGAGCACCACCTTCTCTTCTTCATCCAGCCATCATTGCTAGCCCTTTTTGTAAATGGGGCATCGACTTCATGACTTGTAATCCCCCCTCCAGCAATGGTCACAAATACATTGTTGTCACAAATGATTACTTCACCAAATGGGAAGAATCTATGCCCACCTTCAACAACACCGTTGACACCGCAGCACGTTTTTTCTTTAACCACGTCATATCTCGCTTTGGAGTACCACTCCAATTGGTTTCCAATCACGGGAAACACTTCGAGAATGAGATTTTCGTCGAACTCTCATCTCGGTTAGGATTCTCCCATGAGTTTGCCTCACCATATTACCCTCAATCTAACGGACAAGTCAAAGTAGTTAACAAGGTCCTCAAGACCATGTTACAGCGCACGGTTAATAAACATAAGACCAATTGGCATCATATGTTATTTTCCGCGCTATGGGCTTATCATACAGCTGTGAAAATAGCTACTGGTTTCACACCATTTCATCTAGTCCATGGGGTTGAGGCCACTCTTCCCATCGAGTGCGAAATTCCCACCCTACGCACCGCAATTGATCTATTACCCGACACTGCTCCAATGGAGCAGCACTTGTTGAACTTAGAGTCTCTAGATGAGGATCATCAATCTTCATTACAAAACAATGAGGCAGCTAAAAAATGATCAAAGGCTACCTTCGATTGACATGTCAACCTTCGCTCATTTCGCGAAGGCGACCTCGTCCTGGCTTATGATATCACTCACGATACCTTCGGCCATGGAAAATTAGAGTCACTATGGCATGGCCCATACATTATCCAACATTGTCTCACTAAAGGTGCATACATCCTAGCCTCTCCCGAAGGCCTCTCTCTCAAAGAACCCGTCAACGGGTTGTATTTAAAGAAATTTTATGCTTAAACGTAGTCATTCTACTTTAGGTTATTTCTTTTATAGAGTTTTTAATCTTTTTTTCCCTCCCTCATGTCTAAAATCTCATTTGTGCTATTGACATATGCTTCCTCCACCGGCCTACCACATCGGTTACGCCGACGCCACCAGCCGGTGGACACAAAATCTTGCTTCGGTTGCTTGTGCTCTCTACACCCCCTCACATGAAATGCTCCATTCGAGCGGCATATGTTTGGGTTCAGCAACCAACAACCAAGCCAAATACACTATCATCATTAGCCTCCTGGTCGATGCCCAACATCATCGTATTCGTCACCTTAGCATCTTCCTCGACTCTCAACTAGTCGTTCTCTAGCTCAATAATGTGTACCACGTATGTGATCCTTGCCTCTTTTGCAAATACCTGCAGGTTAGACTTTTATCTCGACATTTTGATTCCATTACATTTACACATATTCCGAGGAAATTGAATCAAATTACAGATAACCTAGCTAATATTGTGTTAGACTGGCATATATCACATCAAGCTACCTCTACACATACATAACATATCAAAAACTTGTCACAACATATATATATTAGAAATCATCAATACATTAAACAAAACACATTTAAACACCACATAGATCTCAAAATTTATACTCATGTATATATCGAAAGGTCCACAGTGCCATCCCAATGTTTACATACAAAAATACAAGTATCTGCAGGCCAGTGAAGCACATCGGTACAAAATGGGCTCACTATCCTATATACAAAAATACATCAATACATAGAGAACCACTCAAGGTGACTCTAGAGCACCACCACCTGCCCCTCCCTTGGGCAATGATTGCCCACCCCCTACTGGTCCCTCCTACCCCGGAGGTAGTCATCCGATCATCGCAATACCAGCTACTACTGTCCGTCATACCATGGCCCGCCATGGTGATGGAATCCCCATACACTTCTCCAGGATGCCCTCACCTTGGATGTGCGACCACATGCCCTCAGGCACATCCTATAACATTGCCTCCAGGCGATGGCATATGTCCTCAAAATCTACACCGGCATCCATCGGAGGAGCATGTGATGGCCCAGCACTAGGGTCATCAAACCGACGTCTCCTCATTTCTCTCTCCAGATAATCTCATTGCACCACGGTGTCCTCAGGCCGACGTCTCTCTCCAACACACGGCCCTCCCCGCGGCGGTCTCTCTAGCTCCTGATGAACTGGCGCTCTCCGCAACTCCACGTCGCGCCCGCGAGGTGCCACATCTGCACATACAAACAAGCAACAGATAGTACCAGCATCTATATCATATACATATGTCAGGCTATCTCAAACAAAAACCATATATATCAACATCATCAACATACCTCGATGGTCAAACACCTCCCCTGGAGGTAGCACCATGTTCGGATCCTCCCGGAAGTCAACCCTGGCATAGGGGTACTATAATATCACCTGCGACATCTGTCGCCACACTTGCGTCACCTCAGAAGTAAAGAGGTGGTCGCACTCACCACCACCATGGCGAAGAAAAACAGTCGACCACCACTTTATTCACGGCTCTCGCACCCCAGGCGCACCCAATAAAATCCTCAGGCACAACATAGGCACCCTCTCCAAAAACCAGGACACCAAGATGGACCCAAAGGAAAACTCTCCAGTATCCGTTGATTGACAGTGGTCTAGCTTCCCTACCATCCTGACATGCAGCATAAGCCCCCAGGCGAATTGATCACCGGCCAACACTCTCTCCATCACAATCAGTTGGCCACCACTGATCTGTTGCGTCGCCAGCGACCCATAAACTCTCACAATCATCGCTGCTATACAGCAATGCGCTAGGGCATCCATCGCCCTAATTCTAATGATAGTGTCAAACATAAAGTTCGTCCCCAAACAGTATCTTCGGCCAATTATCACTAGTGCTAGCTCCCTCAGTAACACTGGCTCTTCCGGTAGGGGAGTTCCCTGAAACAGGAGCCCAGTCAAAAAGTACACATCCTCCACCACAGTGAAGGCAATCTACTCTCCCTGCACTATGAAGCAATGTAGGTCCGGACTCCACATCTGGATAAGAAATTGCAGAAGATACTCCTGCACCCATATCAACGTTCACTCAAAGAACTTCAGTAGCCCACAGGCTGCCAAAGTCGCACATACACTTGGCTCCTCAATCACCATGGCGTCTCGCAGCTGGGACCAGTCCCGCTCTCTCCAACCAACCGACATCGTGCACAATGCTCACCTGCAACCACATAAAACAGTCCTAAGTCAGCCAAATTGACCATCAACAACATCAAAAATATAAGTTTTATACCCGTCAACCTTGCCTCCAAGGCGCGTTTGTTTAACCCACAGGCACGCACACGTGCACGCCTGTTCACTTCACAAGCGCGCATGTATACGCACATGTTTACTACACAGGCGCACCTATCCATCCTTCAGGCACGCATACATGAGTGCCTGCTCAACTTACAGGTGCGCTTTAGCATGCGCCTGTCCAATACACAGTTGTGCACACATGCGCAGCTATGCAGCCAACAGGCGCGCACATAGTGCGTGCCCTTTACCCCCTTACCAGCACCCCCATGCACATTTATCTGGTGGGAAGGCACACACATGTTCGCTCCTACTTCCAGATCACCCATGCACGTGAGGCCCACACTCATCAAACCCTCTGTACGGCCCTCCGTACAGCCCCTGCCCAAAAAATGAAATCCTAATTCTATGCAGGATGATCAGACCACTAACCTGAAGCTCGCTAGTCCTTGATCGTATGCCTCATCCTCCCAGAATCTCCAAATATCCTCTGAATACTTCTCATCCAGTCACTATAGCAGAAAGTACAAATGAGGTGGCAATGTGGGCCCTACAGCTATATATAGGACTTTTTTCCAAACTTCCACACACCATTCCGACAGCTCCGGGTGTCCATTTCTCGATCCGTCTTCAGCCACGGGATCAGCATCCCGTCATCTACATCATGACAGTCCCTGGGCCTTTTTTCATCATGAGCCCCTAGGATGTCATTTTTCATACCCTGACCAGGTATGCATACGCATATTCAAAATTATCAAATACATGCTCATATATTCGATTCTCTTCAGATATTGTTCACATCAGGTATTTGGTTTTCATGTGTGCAGGTATTTTGTCATCATACATCAACACAACCCCTTCAGGTATATACTCAGCACTGGAATGTAGTCATTCCCTCTTAATCTCACTTACATTTCCTGTCACACCCTCTGACATTTGCCTCTAGGATCCCCATTTCCGGCTCTGCAGTACCAACACCTCCATTTGCATCTTCGGTACTGTCACCCGGTAGCACTCTTACCCACATGAGTTGTCCCATTCATAGAACCCTTTTTCGCTTTTGACACTCATGTTGTTTTTCAAAAACCCTTTAGGGATGGGAGTCCCTATAGTCTTACATCATGTCATGAATCAGCCACATACTCCTTCTCCTCATTTTGCTAGCTTTCCCAACGGACTCCCAGATTATCTCTTCATGGTTCTATTTTTGGACTGCACCTCCGTAGTATCATGAACCCTCCATTTCATCCACAATCCATTTTCCCATCTACAAATTTCCCTTCATTTCACCTACCTCATACAGAAACCCATGGGGCCCCCACCCTCCACCAGTTCTCTGAGAAAATTGTGCCCTACCCGAGCCAACCATCTCAAATTGGGGCACCCATTTCTGTATTTGTACACTTATCCCAAATTATTCTTTATTTATTGTACAAACGCCTTTTGTTTCCAGCAGTTACATTACCTTTTTGTCGTCACCTTTGGCAACCTTCTTCCATTTTTGGCCAAATACAACCCATGTCACCCTTGGTTGGGGCACTACTTATCATCCACCCTTGACGACATCATCCATATCTTCATAGTAGCCCACAGACCACTTACCTCTACCCTCTGAGTTTGTTCACCTTGTCCCGCCTCTAGCACAACGTATCCTCTATCTTGTTGTCCCCCTGACACTCGACCTCATTGAATGGTTGTGGCCACTTTTATCTCCAATATACTCCAACCAAGGGAAGTCTTGAGTCTTCCTACATCTTGACTTTGTCCATGTACCTCCTCCACCTCCTAACCTCACCTAGTATATTTCACAAAGCCATCTGCTTCTAGGAGTCGCGTCCCCCTTTTTGTCGACATCAGCACAGTTTTCCAGAAGGGCGACAGTATCTTGATTCTCATTGCCCATCCAATGAGAGATCTCGAATGGCACAGGGAGAAACACAATTGCTCCTTGATGTCGTTGACCCCCATAACATTCGACATCAACACTTTCTCATGTTATAGTGGGTCTTACTTTGCTACTATTGCAGTTAGTTCTTTTACTTGCCGAAGACCTCTGAACCTAGTTGGGCTCTCAATGCCCACAGAATCTATGATACTTCTTACAGGTGTCACTGCCTACTATTCAGAGTATGTTCATCTACAGAATTGTCTTATGCCTTTATCACAACCACCCCCGAGGGCACTGCAATTGTCTACACCAACACTTCATTCCCCTTTTTGAGTTACATGACACAAGCATGGGGCATGCTCGCCTCGTTTGTACACAGTTTGTATTTTACACACCTCGGGGAAGGTTGGGTTCTACCGGTTCCTTTTTCCCTCCAATGGATTGCTCTGGACGATCCCATTATTGCTCTCTCTTACAACAGCACTCTCAGTAGAAGAAACATTGATGGATTTCAGCTATACGTATGCTCCTAACCTCATCCATCAGAGGGCATCTGTTATCACTGAAATTTCATCCGCAAATGGTTACAAGAATTCAGAATCGTCAAACAGTTATGAAGTCATCCATGGACCTCAATTAACATAAAATCATTCATAAAGGGTCAAAAAGTATACAAAATAGTGAAAAATTGAAGGGTGATATGAAGACACTGGGTGCGCGTGCACATGCACGAAACAGAAATGCAAGATTCGCGCACATGTGCATGATGCGCGACTGTTGTCGCAAAAAACCATGCACCTGAGAAACGACGCATTTATGAGAGTGGTCGGCCTCCCACCCACTTCTGGTTCAGCTTCCAAGATGATTTGACACTCAAATCTGGACTAGATTCTACTAGATGGCTAGTCAAAGACCTACAAATGCCCTAATTAGTCTCTTTACACACTACAAACTAGTTGAACAATAGCTCAAAGGAATGTTATAAAAAGGCCATAGATACACTTCATTTTTCAAGAAATTTCATAGCAAAGTTATGCTGCCACTATTCTCTTGAGGACTCTTCTATCCTTGCCAAGAGTATACTTGCATCATTTCTTTGAGCAATCCATCTCACCCCTTGAGTGGATTAGTAAAGAATTCTTTCACCATTTTCATTTTCCTTTTCAAAGTTGTAAGAAGAGCTTACTTGTGGGGGTCCAAGAGCCCTCCCTTGGAGGAAGAAGGGACTCATAGACCCCTTGCTCTCCGGTGTTTTCTTTCACTAATATCAGCCTTATCATTGGTGACATGGGTCTCATTGTTTCTTTTGTCCTTATGTCTCTATGTTTATAAATTTAGTTGTTGTTTTATTTCTTAGTTTAATTCTTAGTTCTTGTTTTATATTTCTTTTCCTAACCCTTTTCCTTGCAACTCTCTTGCTCAACAAACCCAACTGAGCTTGCAAGAACCTCTATTTTTCTCACTAAGGTGACGAAATAGGTGCAACAGTAGATCTGTAATAGACCCGGTGTATATGATCACATTCCTGCAAACCTTCCTTAACTTTAACAACAAGAGACTAGCATTTTCATCAAACTTTTCTTTAGTCTCACATGCCTAGTTTTGGATTAGTCAACAACCCTAACTTGAAGTAATCATAACTTTGTACATGTAATGTATAAATATCTAAAACTGATATACAATTTTATTCAGTGTTTTTTGTGCAATTCCTCCAAGTGTCACTACTTGTAACCTCTCAGAAAATGAGTTATAGCAAAAATGGCATACCTTGCTGAATTTTGGCTTATTCTAGAGAGCGACCTTGTAGAGTGTTCCCCGAATAGAATATTTTCCGAATTTATTTGAAACTATTACGTAGAATACTACATACTATACCCTAAACAACACATTTGGTCTCACTAAATTTTTATCTATTATGAAGAATTTACAACATTTTTACTCGAAACACCTTTTTTTCACTAGTTTCAGGACTAGCCACAAACCCTATTTTCCACAGAGTGTAACTCCCAAAATAAAATGACCCACAAGATGAATTGTTTACCCCAGATACTTGGATATTTTTTCTCAATGGAATAGAAATTTCACGGTACGAATCATTATAGAAAAAACATTATAGCGAAAATGGTGAGATGACCTGTAAATAACATACCTTAGAAAGCACCATCAAAAGAATTTATCCTTCCTTGCATTTCGGCCTTCTTTTCTTCACCTTCACTCAGAATTATGATTTATATATCCTTGGTTACCTCAGACACCTATAGATATTCAATATGCTCAAGTGTGTGTTAAATTAGAGAACCTTGCCTCTTATTTATACTCTCCAAGTAGCTTCCTTAAAAACATCCTCTAGATCACTTGGCCCACTTTCCTTATTTTAGGGTTAACCCACTTCTAATTTCTCCATTAAAATTATTATTGAAATAATTTGTTTTGTATTCAATTTGAATTGTAATAAACTCATCACTTCACTTTATTATTTATCCTTTAAAAATCTCTTAAACCACTTTGACTACTTTGACCTTTTGGGGCTTCTAGATGACATATGAGGGTCCTCCAACTTCGTAAGGCCATAACTCTCAAACCATGAGGAGCTATGTGATGTTCCACATGCCACCAGAAATGGAATGACATGTACTATCCATATAGATTAGTATTATCTGAAAATATATCATAACTCATATTGTTACCCATCAAACAAACTTGGGTCCATTACCCAAACCTGGGGTCTCCAACTTCTCATGGACATAACTCTCTAATCATGAGGAGTTATGTTACATTCCACATACCACTGGAAATGGCATGACAATAAATATCCATCTAGGATAGGATCCCTGAAAAATTCATTGTCCTTCATCTCATTATTCCACAATTAAGAATGGGTTCCTTACTCCACAAACCATCTTCCCGTGAGGGATTTCACCATAAGGGGACCTCTTTGGAGTTCATCCATATTTACTTCTTATTAACCATGAAAAAACAATAATGATTCATATTTACATCAAACAATATTGGGTCCATTACCCAAACCTTTATGCTACAGGGATTTCTTCAGGGATTGACATTAATGACAACCAACCTTAATCAACATGATCTTCGCACCTAGCTGAATATCTTACAATACCAGAACGCTCTCACTCTCATAACTTCTCCCTCTCTTAACAACAATAATTACTCTATCAACAATCATAATCACAGCAACCGCCATCCATATCCAACCACCCTTCTCCCATATAGGTTCTTATTTATACATTACAATAGATCTCGGACATCCTTAGGTCAAAACCTAGGTGTCAAAACCCTAATTACCAAAACCCTAGGTGTTTAAAACCCTAGGTCAACTTGACCCACATTTTTTGGGCTTCGCCAACCTATCCTTCCTTATTTCCCGCAAGGTGCTCCAAATCATCTATTGGTGGATTTTTTTGCTTGTTGAGTTGTCCATGATCTATCTTCCTTGGTGATCTATTCTCCTCTGTCTTCTCATCCAACGGCTCATCTTCCCTTACTTCTCTCCTTCTTTTATGCTTCTCTAACCACTTCGACTTGATCTCAGTTAGTGTGTCTTCTGCACAATTCTCACTTCGCATTTTCTTTTGTAATCTTTCATTTCTTCCATAACCAAGGGCCAATAAGCCCCCCAACACTCACTTGTGGCTCATCCTGAGGCACTATAAATCTGAATCTGTTGTTTTACTTCGACTTCAAGCTGCGCAGTGCAGCCTGTGATTTTTTCTCAGTTCCTCCCCACTCTGTGCAGACTGTCTTTTCTATGTCTGGTAACCAGGTCCAACTGCACCTGGTACCTAGACCCCTCTCCTTCTGCTTCTACTGAGAGCTGCAAGGAATCTGATTGTCATAGTACAATTTCAACCGGCTCTCATTCATCAAACCTTCCTTCCATTATCCATTCAAAGTCTTCAACTACGTAGCTCCTCCTTCTGTAAAATAGGTGACCTCATATGGCCCCAACCAATGTGTCATGAACTTTCTTGGATGCTTCATGAACTTGTTGTCATATACCAATACCAGATCTCCTTGCTTAAAGGCTTTCTTCATTATGTGTTTTTCATGGTAAGCCTTCTCTCATTCCTGCTATACCTGCTGATGGAATCCTGCAATAAATTTGTATTCCTCTCTCTCTGCTAACTGCACAAGCCTCTCTTGCACAATGCTAGTGTCATCCATATCTATGAAGGCTGCAATTCTCAGGCTAGGAACTAAATATTCCATAGGTATTATTGCTTTTATACCATAAACCAACTTAAATGGAGTCTGCATTGTCAGCTTCTTACAAGTGGTTCTATAGGCCCATAAGATGGATAGTACTCTTAAATCCCAATCATCTCTATTCACACTGCAAATCTTCGTCAGCGCAATCTCCAAGATCTTGTTAAAATCTTCAACTGTATCATTCGCCTGTGGGTGGTATGGAGTGCTCTTCTGGTGATGAACTTCAAATTCCTAAGTCAAGGCTTCAATAGTCTTATTAATAAAATGTGTACCTTGATCGCTCATGAGGATATTTGGGCATACAAACTTGGTTATGATATCATCAAATATAAAACACACAACTATAGTTGCACTACAGTCCTTAACTGCTCTTTCGTCTGCCCATCTAGTCAAATACTCTGTCATGGTGATGATGTATCTTGCTCATGTGCACTTTCCTGGTGGATTGATAGGTCCCACGAAATAAATTGCCCATTTCTCAAATGATTGTAAGGTTATTTGGGGTGCTAAAGGAATCTCATCTCTTTTGGAGGGTTTTCCAACACTTTGGCATACATCGCAGGCTCTGTAGTATTTCTTAGCATCTCTGTGTAAAATGGGCCACCAGAGGCCAACTCTCAGAACCTTCTGCGTTGTTTATTTTCCTGCATTGTTTCCTCCCGTGATGCCTTCATGTGCTTCTACCAGAATTAGTGGTCTTTCTGCCTCCATAACACATCTCCTCAAGATCTCATCAGGTCCCATATTATATAGCTGTCCAGCTATAAGTGAAAAATTTGCAGCACGAACTACGAGTTGTTTATTCTAAATGATTGTATATTCGCGAGGTGCCATTCCTATTGACAAGAACTGAACTATCTCGGCAAATTGATCATCAATATTCCTTATGGCCAGCAACTATGCATCTAGCAGTGTATCCTCCAAAATAGTAGGTTCCTCTCCATGTTCCAACCTAGATAAGTGGTCAGGTCCCTTGTTCATTCTCCCTGGCTTGAACACAATTTCAAAATCATATTCCTGGAATAGTAGTAGCCATCTGCATATTCCTCCCCCAAACATTATCTTGTTGACAAGGTATTTCAGCGCAGAGTGATCAGTGAACATCTTAAAGTGTCCTCCCAATAAGTAGTGTCAAAAATTTTGCAGTGCATACACCATGGCTAATCCTTCTCTCTTAGTGGTAGTGTAATTTATCTCAGTTGTTGAGAGCTTCCTGCTAGAAAAGGATAACGTATGGTCAATATACCCTACTCCTGGTTGTGCTAACACTGCTCCTAATGCAATAGATGATTCATTGACATGCACATGAAATTCCTTACTCCAATCTAGAAAAACCAGAATTGGCGCAGTAACCATTTTCTATTTCAATGTGTCGAATCTTTGCTGGCATTCTTTTGTCTAGTGAAACTAACAATATTTTTTCAAAATCTTATCAATAGGTGTTGTAATTTGTGCATATCCCTTAATGAACTTCATGTAGTATCCATAATGTCCCAACACAGTGCGCAGCTGTCTAACTGAAGTAGGATGGGGTAGATCACTAATAATGGCAATCTTGGATGGATCTACCAGCAACCCCTGCTTACACACAATATGGCCTAGCAGCACTCCAAAGGGTGAAAATAAAATTCATTTCTTCAGGTTCATGGAAATATGACATTGCTTGCACTTATCCAACATTAGTCTTAAACATTCAATATGATTTTGCAATAAGCTAAAAACAGTCCAATCATCAAAATAGGCTTCCAGGAATTTATGTAAAAAATCCTTGAATGCTTCGACCACCACCCTAGAAAATATGGTTGGTGCATTCTTAAATCCAAAAGGCATCACTGTGTACTGGTAGGATCCCCATTCTTTTGGAAATGTGGTCTTATGTTGATCTTCCTTGGAAATCTTGATCTGGTGATAACCTGAAAATCCATCGGTGAAGGAGTAGACTTCATGTCCTCCCACATTATCTAGCACTTCATCAGTAAATGATGTAGGGAAGGGATCAAGTAGACATGCATCTTTCAGTTTTCTCAAGACAACACAAATTTTGATCTCTCTCGGTTTCTTGTCTTGAACCACCATAGGGCTAATCCATTTTGACTCTTCAACAGGTTCTATGATTCCTGCTTCTAGCATTCTGTCTAATTCAGTCTTAACTTTTTGCTTATATTTGGGATTCAATCTGTAGGGTCTCTGTTTGACTGGCCTTGCATCTAGTTTCAAGGGAATCTTCATATATCCCATGGTTCCTGTAATGCCCTTCATATCAGTGAACTTGGTTGGAAACAAGTCCTGATATTCATGTAGTAATTATGTGATCTTATCAATAGTGGCATCATCCCAATAATATCCAACGTTGGCCATCTTAGGTGCTTGCTCTATCCCAATATTGAATTTCCTGATTTTAATTGGTTTTCCAATAAAAGGTATTTCGACTATTAGTACTTCTATGTCTCTCTGTCCTTCTGTTTCTGTGATGTTCACATTCCTAGGATCATCATATTCATCGACATTGATATTGTAACATCCTTGCAATTTCTGAAGAGGTGCAATCCATTCATCCTCATCTTTCTCCATAGGGAGGTTAGGTGCCTCCTCAAATAATTTATGTCTTATAACCTATAAATCTTGATCTAATGTAGGGTATTGACTTCCAAATAAAAATGTAGCTATGAAATTCTAAGTCATACCTTGCAAATCTGCAGTGGTGAGGTGTAGTTCTGCTTATAGATACCAATTGATAGGCGTTGTATCTAGCGTGTTAATGAATTTATGCACCCACTGCTCTTGAGGAATGTTGCTCCAGGCTTCCTCACAACTTCGCACATGGTCTTTCAGATAGCTTTGACCTATGTATCTAACTTCACATCCTTCTATCTAATTTGAGAATCATATTGTCAGCAAAGTGCGACATTGCACCCAGTCCGCGATGTTCTGCTTGTGTGCTCCCCACCATCCTGCTAGCATTTCTTTCAAGGCCTCGTCTAGTGCCAACAGTCTCTGTTGTACTGGTACAATTTCTTCGAATTATAGTAAGAAAGTTTCTAAGTGATTCAAACCATCAAAGGTGGGAAAATTACTTACTACTGTGTCTATCCAGCGAACTTATTTGGTCAATCTAGCACATCACCATGCAGAAACTTCATACATTTTTTTCTACCAGTTCTCTAGTGCTTCTTTCAAATCTGATGAACCTGCATTGTCACTTCACCAGCTTAAATTCCCATCTTATGTAGGATTAATGTAATCATGTTGTCTTGTTTTCAATTTGTATATATTCTCTAGCTCGTATGCACAGTCTTCTTCTCTGATGGGATCTGTGTATCGATGATCTTCATCAGGATCCAAAGGTGCAATGACCCTAAGGACATCACCTTCAAATGTCATTCTTCTTTTATTTAATTCAAAAATAGTAGAATTATCGAAGGCCCAATCAATTCCTAACAGCACAGGATAAGGACAGCTATTGTCAACTATCTCAATTACTTCGAAGTCTACAAACATTCTGACCCTGTCGATGTCCATAGGGACATGTTCCAACCTTCCAAAGGGGCTTACTTCTTATTGATTAGCCATCCTAAGACTGATAATGGAATATATCAACTTAAGTTTTCCCATCAGTGCCCAGGTCTGCTTCTTCATATCATTGATCTCCAACCCTAAGTCGAGGACCACATAATCTATATCATAATATCCAATCTGAGCATTCAGGTATAGTTCCTTATTTGTCCTTCTCTTTTCAGATACTTGATGTACTACTCTACTCAGTAAGGGATCTACCTTTCATAGATCATATTGTCTGATCAAATTTTGTAGCTCTTGTATATCTCTTTCATCCTTAATCAAATTAATTCAAGTGCATAAGAATTCCATAAGCTTGCTTACCATTTTTCCTTCTCTGGGCGAATCAGACTAATCAAATGCTAGAGGCATCCCACATTCTCTTACTTCTGGTTGAGACTTTGATGATAAAGATGATCTCTCCAGAATTCTTTTCTTTCTTCCTCAAATATATGTTTCTCTTTCCTTGGATCAAACTCATGTGTCTTCTCTGCAGCTTTTCTGAACCTTGACTCCTCTGTAATCTTCCCTGGGGTCACTATGTCTTCTCCTGTAGCAGTTCCTCCTCTAGTGATAATAGTGACTCTGGGATCCACTCCACGAGGTTATTATGAGATTAGTTGTACTTGTCGGTTTCCTCCTCGTCTCTCCTAAAGTTTGGCTAACAACGTAGGACAATCTTCGATGACATGTTTAAATGAGTTGCAGTAACTACAAGTTGTACAAGGGTTCTGACAGTCCCTGGCCAAGTGACCTGGTTGTGCGCAGTTATAAAAAATGATCTGACCTCGACCTTGACCCGTGCCTCCTCCTTGTCCTCTTCCTCTGAATCCACCACGAGGTTTGAAGTTTCTTGTTCCTGGGGAATTAAACTGCGTAGTATTTCCTTCCTACTGCATCTCTCCTTGAATCATATATGTATCCCTTGACCTTTCATGCAAGAGATCATAACCTCTACAATCCTTCTCATCTTGCCCCACAGATTTACAGAATGTGTTGTAAATATTTGTAGGTGTTTGAACATACTTATGCATGTAATAGCATTCACCAGGGAGATGTCTATTTCTACATACCTCACACCAAGGTAGAGTAACATGATTCAAAGGGCTCGAATCTCCAGAGGCTAGGTATTCATGAAATAGGGGACAGTTCTCCTTATCGTGACCTTCTAACTTGCATATGATACACCTGATGTCCTCTCTCTTATATTTTCCCTTGTCCTTCTTCATATCTTCGACTTGTAGAGATAAGCTAGTTGGTTGACTCAAAATTTGACTCATACCTGAGCTGGATTCTCCCATAGGGGATGATTCTAGTTTTATGGCGATCTCCAATGCCTCAGCCTGTGAAGAAATATTATCCTACATTAGAGGGACTCTGATGTGTGGTAGGAGGGTAGCAATGAATCATTCTTTGTTCTGCTCATCTGGGATATGAAAACTCAAACAACCTATCAAGGTCTTAAACCTCTGATCAAATTCCCAACCAGGTTAATCTACTTTCTGCTTGATTTCCTTCAGCTCTATAATGCATTGTGATTCTGACTTGGGTTTCTTGAATTCAGAAATCAACACAATATTAATCTCATTCAGCGGTTTTGGTTGTGCAACTCCTTGGACGAACTTCATGTACCAGCTTAGTGCGTGGTTTCTTAGGGTAGTACTAAACTGAACTCTCTTAATAGCTTTGTCGGTGACATTCTTAATACTCCACACAGCCTCACATAAAAATGAGTGTTGTTCAGGATCTTCAGATCCATCTCCCCTAAAGGTGGGTAGCCTCATCACATCTGCCATAGATATTCCTAGGTTTCCTGACTGAGTATGTACTGAATTTCTTGTAACAGTGCTCTGAGTGCTCTTATAACTTTGACTACTTTGGTTACTTAATGCTGTTAAAACAACAGAAGGAGTAATAGTACTTACTTCGGCAGTCGACGCAGTTCCTGAAGTTTTTGATTCTTCTCGACGAGGTTCTTAAGTCTTCCCTTTATTTTCCATAGTGAACTCGGAATGTTCCTCGTTCAGTAACTCTTCTTCTTCTCCACTATAGAACCCTTCTTCCTGTGCTAGTGGTTCGTGATTCTTCTCAAACAAGTTCACCATAGGAACTTCTCTGAAGGTTCTCCCACTGCGTGTATGTCCAACCTCTATGTCGTTGTCACTATCTAAATTCTTGAACATTAGCTTTTCAATCTGACCAACTATTGTATCTTCAATATGTTCTTCTCATGTAATGGCATCTTGATCTTCAACTTCAAAAAGTGTAAAAATTTTCCTCTTGGCCCCTTAAAGAAATATCTCTCTGCTTGGCTATATGACTCTACTCTATCAATAGAAAACTCAGTGATGTACCCTCCAATGGTGTTATCAAACCAATGATCTACTGCTCTTGACACAGTGTTATCAACTCTCTTGACCTTCTTGATCGGCGTCGACGTCCAAACCACAAATGGTCTAGATATGATCTCAAACTGGATATCTGTTAATCTAGCTAACCACTCGTATAGCTCCTTATGAATACCTCCAAAGAAAATCTTGTGTATATTAGTAAAGATATACCTTCTCAGCCATTCTTTTGTGCTAATATTATGGTTTTTGTTCTGGGATTCCGCAAAGTACTTCTCTTGTTCTTCTATCCACTTTTGAATCTCTGTCTTCGATGGAAACCACCTTGACATTCCCTCAAGAATATCTTGGTCCTAACAATGAAACCATTTGTTGGCACAAGGGCAGACCCAGGGTTCAACTCTAACAATGCACCAACAAGCCCTAACTACTAGCCCTTTCGGCAACACCTTCGAAGTAGATGCAGTCTCACCCGAAGTAGTAATAGGGGGTTGCAGGTCACAGGTGTCTACAACCAGAGGAAATGCAAAGTGGATCCAATACAACAGAAAAACAACATCTAGATATCATTTACCAACTTAAACCTACTTCGCACAGTTATATCTCATATCTAACACAATGATGCAATAAAAGAATAATCAGAAGGAAAAATAACACCACATCAATCACACTGAACAACAAGATATACGTGGTTCACCTTCTCCCTAGGGCTACATCCATAGAACTGTGTTTCTTGATATTATAGGAAAACATACAATTCTATCTGCACTCTTAGCTTACATATCTCTCTCTTCTCTCACTTTCTCTCCCCTCCCTGTGCACCCAGCTGTAGGGTTGATCTCTGCACCCAGCTAAAGATCTTACAATACCAGAAGGCTCTCACTCTTAGCACTTCTCCCTCTCTTAACAACAATAATCACTCTATCAACAATCACAGCAACCGCCATCCATATCCAACCCCCCTTCTCCCATATAGGTTCTTAT
>ML822571.1:31724-56773 GCA_009831015.1 Picea engelmannii | reverse complement strand
TATATGTCTTGAAGAATTACATTCATTGGAAGCACCAACTTCCTTTGTTTTCTAGTTGCAACTGGAAGGAGGCTCCAACCCCCTAGTTTCTCAAGCTACAACTTGAGGGAAGCTCCAACTCCCCAATTCTCTGGCTACAACCAAAAGGAGGCTACAACCCCCTATGTTCTCCGACTACAACCAGAAGGTGTCTACAAGCACCTGTCCTTGCCCTATCCTACCACCCTCAAGTAGAAGTAGAATGATGGAACCACTGTCACACTATCACTGTGAGATATACTGTTGTAAACTTGTAACATTAAATTTGTACCATGCATCAACCTGTACCTCAACCTGTAATCAACATGTACCATAAACAAGTGCATCAACCATGCATCAACCTGTACCAAACAACTTGTAATCAACCCATACCATAAAAAAGTTCATCCAACCATGTACCAAGTATGTACCAATCATGTGTCAACTACTCATCAATATGTACCAACATCATCAACTATACACCTCATGTATGTGCCAACTCATCAACTACTTGTCTCAACCATGTACTCAACATGTACCTCAACCAAAAGCCCTCATCATTTTCATCATCCAAATATTATTTGTATCTCTGTAATAGACCTTTTGTATATTATCAGATTCCTGCAAACCTTCCTTAACTTTAACAACAAGAGACTATCATTTTCATCAAACTTTGCTTTGGTCTCACATGCTTAGTTTTGGATTAGTCAACAACCCTAAATTGAAGTAATCATAACTTTGAACCTGTAATGTATAAATATATGAAACTGATAAACAATGTTCTTAAGTGTGTTTTATGCAATTCCTCCAGGTTTCACTACTTGGAACCTCTCAGCAAAGGAGTTATAGCAAAAATGGCATACCTTTCTGAATTTTGGCTTATTCTAGAGAGTGACCTTGTAGAGCATGCCCTGCACAAATTATTTGTTGAATTGATATGAAACTATTACAAAAAATACTAAAGAATATAAAATAACCAAAACATTTTGTCTCACTAAATTTGGATCTGTTATGAAGAAGTTATGACGTTTTTACCCGAAACACCTGTGTTTGACTAGTTTCGGGACTAGCCACAAACCCTATTTTCCACGGAGTATAACTCCCAAAATACAACGACCCACGAGCTAAATTTTTTACCATAGATACTTGGGCATTTTTTCTCAATGGAATAGAAATTTCAATGTTTGAATCATTATATAAAAAAATTTATAGCGAAAATGGTGAGATGAACTGTAAATAACATACCTTAGAAAGCACCATCAAAAGAATTTATATTTCCTTGCATTTCAGCCTTCTTTTCTTCACCTTCGCTCAGAAATTCGACTTAGATATCCTTCATTACATCAAACACCTATATATATTCAATATTCTCAAGTGTAATTAAAATGAGAGAGGCATTCCTCTTATTTATACTCTCCAAGTAGCTTCCTTAAAAACATCTTCTAGGTCACTTGACCCACTTTCCTTATTTTAGGGTTAACCGACTTCTAATTTATCCATTAAATTTATTATTGAAATAATTTATTTTGTATTCACTTTGAATTATAATACACTCATCACTTCACTTTATTATTTACCTTTTAAAATCTCTTAAACCACTTTGACTACTTTGACCTTTTGGGGCTTCTAGATGACATATGAGGGTCCTCCAACTTTGTAAGGCCACAACTCTCAAACTGTGAGGATTTATGTGACATTATACATACTACCAGAAATGGAATGACAAGCACTATCCATCTAGGATATTTTCCCTGAAAAATTCATTGTCCTTCATCTCACTATTCCACAATTAAGCATGGGTTCTCTTACTCTTCAAAGCGTCTTCCCGTGAGGGCTTTCACCATAAGGGGACCACTTTGGAGTTCATCCATATTTACTTCTTATCAACCATGAAAAAAAAATAATGAGTCATATTTACATAAAACAATATTGAGTCCATTACCCAAACCTTTGTGCTATGGGGCTTTATTCAAGGGTTGACATCAATGACAACCAACCTTAATCAACAATCTCCCCCTTTGGCATTGATGGCAACACTCTGATGCAATATTGAAATCATATCGCTCATGATCCCCCTGGAACCCTGCCTCTATCCTCTGCATCTAATAAATCTACCTCTATCCTCTGCATATGATAAATCTCTCCCCCTTTGTCATCAATGGCAAAGGTATCTTTCCATCCGGGGTTGCTCCCCCTGACTGAACTGTCCTCTTATGGTGCTTCCTTGTGTACATATAAGACATATAAGATAAGCATTCAAAAAGCATTCATTTTGGAGTAGAAATAACTCCAAGTATTTGGCAGAGATATTCAAAGACTTCTCGTGGAAGTGGTTTTGTAAAGATGTCTACCACTTGTTCTTTTGTTCCCACATACTCAACTCTGATGTTCTTTTGTGCAACCTGCTCCAGTAGAAAGTGATACTTAATTGGAATGTGCTTCGTCTTGGAGCGCATCACTGGGTTTTTTGAGATACTGATGGCGCTTGTATTATCACAATATATTGGAATGGGCACATCATACTCAACCTATATATCTGTCAAAGTTTGTTTCATCCAAAGAACATGTGTACAACATGATTTTGTTGCAATATACTCTGCCTCGACTGTAGTTAGAGACATTGATGATTGTTTCTTGCTTATCCATGATACCAAACACTCACCTACGTAGAACATTTCTCCACTGGTGCTTCGTCTGTCACCAATACACCTGCCCAATATGCATCTGTGTAGTCAATAAGTGATAGATCTTTTCCTTTTGGATACCATAATCCAAACTCTTATGTTCCTTTGAGATATCTGAAGATCCTCTTTACTGCTAATACATGTGATTCCTTTGGTGTTGCTTGAAATTGTGTCACCTGTCCATCTGCCTGCATTACATTTGGTCTAGATGTTGTCACATATAGTAGGCTTCCAATCATTGATCTGTATTGCCTTTGATTTGTAGACTTCGAATCATCATCTTTGCTCAACTTACAACTAGTTTGCATGGGAGTGATAACTAGTTTGCAATCTTCCATTCCGAACCTTTTTAGCATTTCTCTGATATACTTGGTTTGAGAAATAAAAATTCCTTGGTTGCTTTGACTTATCTGAAGTCCCAGAAAGAAGGATAGTTCTCCAAGTAACGATATTTCAAATTCATTCTGCATTTCTTTTGCAAATTTTTGGCTTAACCTATCATCATCACTACCAAAAATAATATCATCAACATAAACTTCAATTAATAAAATATTAAATTGACTTACCTTGTTGTAGAGGTTGTTGTCTGCACTTCCTTTTCTGAACCTTGCCTACTGCAGATACTTATCCAAGATGGAGTTCCATGCTCTAGGAGCCTGTTTTAGACCATACAAAGCCTTCTTTAATTTACACACATAGTCTGTGTTCTTTGATAACTGAAATCCTTTTGGTTGTTTAATGTAGACTTTTTCTTCAAGTTCCCCATTCAGAAAAGATGGTTTTACATCCATCTGATATACTTTAACATTTTTGGAGCATGCATAAGCTAAAATCAAACGAATTGCTTCCATTTTGGCAACTGGGGATAGTTTCTCTTCAAAGTCGATTCCTTCAATCTATGCATATCCTTTACATACCAATCTAGCTTTGTTCCTTGTAACTTGTCCACCTTCATTCAATTTATTCCTGAAAACCCATTTTGTACCGATCACATTCTTATTCTTTGGTCTTGGAACCAATTCCCAAGTGTCATTTTTCTTTATTTGATCCAGTTCTTCATCCATGGCCTTATTCCAAAATTCATCCTTGTTGGCTTCTTCAAAATAGTTTGGTTCAATTGTAGATAAGAGTGCTAGGTGTGTTTGTTCTGGTGAATGGATTTTTCTTCTAGTCTCAACTCCTGCATCTTTGTTTCCAATAATTTGATCTGAAGGATGATTCTTCTGTACTTGTTTGCTAGGTGTCTTTGGATATACTTGTTGAACTTTCTCTTATGCTTCTGTCAGATTCTCTTCATCTCCATCTTCCTCTTCTACTTATTTTTCATCTTCTTCTTCGAAAATGTGTTCCATTGATTTGTTTTCTTCTTCCTTTGATTACGGTCTACATGTTTGATCAATTATTACATTGATGATTTCTACAACTTTGTTTAATCTTAGATTTTAAAACTTAAATGTTTTACTTGTACTTGAGTAACCAACAAGTATTCCTTTTTCCACATGAGAGTCAAACTTTCCCATTCTTCCATCTTCTCTTTTGATGTAGCATTTGCTTCCAAAAACTCTGAAGTGCTTCACATTTGCTGGTCTTCCTTTCCATAGCTCGTAGGGAGTTTTATCAGTGTTGTTTCTGAGCATTACTCTGTTATGAATGTGAATTTTTGTATTCATTTCCTGTGTCCAAAAAATATCTGTCAACTTTGAATCCATTATCATTGTTCGAGCCATTTCTTGTACTGTCTTGTTCTTTCTTTCAACAAATCCATTCTGTTAAGGTGTCCTAGAAACGAATAATTGCCTTTTTATTCTATGATTGTTGTAGTAGTCCATAAATTCCTTTGAGGTGAATTATCCTCCATTATCCATTCTTAAGCATTTGATTCTTGAATCCAACTCATTTTCAACCATTTCCTTGTAGATCTTGAAGTTTTCAAAAGCTTCTGACTTGTTCTTGAGAAAGCAAATTGCAGTCATTCTTGTATAATCATCAACTAATAACATAAAGTATCTCTCACTGTTTAATCCTTTTGTTGTAGTTGGTCCAACTAGATCAGTATGCATAATTTCCAGTGGTTTTGTTGTTGAATATTCCTTTGATTTGAACCTGGTCTTTGTTTTCTTTCCTTGTTGGCAATGCCTGCATAAAGTGTTGGTTGGTTTCGTGATCTGGGAGATGTATCTGACTGCTTCTCTTTTTCTGACTTTGACAAGGTTATCAAAATGCATGTGACCCATTCTTCTGTGTCATAGATAACTTTCATATTCCTTTCCTAGACAACACTTTTCATTCCCATTTTTTTAACACATGTATGTTGCTTGAAGATCTTGCAGCTATAGCGACCAATTTCCCTAAACCTTCTTTTCTTATCTCACACTTTTGTGAATCAAAAGTAACTTTCTGAACTTGGTCACACACTTGACTCACACTTAAAATATTATGTTTCATATCTTCTACTAGTAGAACATTTTTTTCCTTTTTCATTCTTGTTCCCAATTCGGATTGTGCCTTTTCCAATGATTTTGGTTGAATCGTCATTTCCGAAGGAGACGGATCCATCTCTTTCCTTCTATAATCTAAGAAACTTGTCTCTATCACCTGTCATGTGCTTTGAACATCCACTGTCAACATACCAACCACGTTTCTTATGTTTAGCTTGTAGATTGTGCATTCTGCATTGTTATATTGATCTTATTTTCTTATCCATGTTGTTTTCTGAGGTTCTTGTTTGTGACTATGTTGAGGTTCTTTAGGAGGGACTGTCATTCTGCAATTTTTGTCCATGTGTCCAAAATTGTTACATTTTTAACATTCCACTTCAGTGCTCAAATATTCAAACCTGTTGTAACTTCTTCTCTGTGTTTCACTAGGTCTTATTGAATAACCCCTTTGTGTATGGCTCTCAAAGTAGTTATTGTTCATGTTGTTAGCTCTGCAATTTACAGCTTTATGTCCAAAATTATTACATGCATAACATAAACCAAAAAATATAGTTTGATACCTAGTAGTTGAAGATCTTCTGAAAGGAGGTGCTCTTATGAATCCTTCTTCTTCTTCTTGAGGCATCTCTATCTGTTGTTGATTTTGAAATCTGAATCTTCTTGGTGCAGGAGTGTCCATGTAATCTTCCTTATATATTTTTATCCCCTTTGATTGTTTCTGCATAGCTTTTTGGATTTGTTTCTTGCTCTTTTGTTTTGGAGCTTGATCCCTTTTCTGTCTGACTGTATCCAATTCCAGACTTGTCAAGATGAGATTTTTTACTACTGATAATGTCATCTAGAACTTTTGAGCTATTCTACATACTTTTCTTTTGAATATCCTTTCTTAGTGTGACAATATTTGCTTCTAGGTTTCCAATGATCTTGTCCTTTCCTTCTAGATGCTCTTTGAGTGCTTCTTCAATTCTTTTATCTTATTCTATTTGAACCTTAAATTTTGTGATCATTTGTTCTAGTTCTTGAGTGTCTTTTTTCTTTTCTAGTTCTGCTTGTAGTTTCTTGTTTTTCTTCCTTTCTCTTTGGATAACTTCTATGGCACTCATTAATTCTTCTCGGAAGTCAACTTCTGCCTCTTCAAATTCTTCTTCATATGCTTCTTCATATTCGTCTTCGGAGTCTTCTTTATCAGAGTCTTCTACTGCCATGATTAGAACTCTCCGTGTTTCACTGTCACTGACTTCATCTTCATTTGATGATGAGATGTCTTCTTTGGTGAAAAAGATTTTCTTGAAAACTTTCTTTGTAGTTCTTTTACCTTTATATGTTTGTCTTCCTTTTGAATAACCTTCATCATTTCTCTTTTTATTATGAGGACATTTGTTAGAAAAATGACCAATACCAGCACAATTAAAACAAATTAAATGAACCTTACCTCTATGCCTACCATTGGTTCCCTTGTTCAGTCTTTTGACAAAGTTGGCCACTTCTTCATCATCTTTTGAGACGTCGCTACTGCTGCTATATTCTTCTTGTTCCTTTTTATTTTGTTTTGATCTTTTGGATTCTTTGAAGGTTGCTTCTTTAACATTTGGATTTTCTTGTTCTGTTCTCATCTCATATGTTGTGAAGATTCCATCCAGTTTGTCCATGCTTATTGAGTTTAGATCTGATCTTTCTTATAGTGTTGATATCTTAGGGTTGAATCCCATAGGAAGAGATCTTAGTACATTTTGAACAATTACAGATTCTTCGATTTCTTCTCCCAATCTTATGATTGCATTCATTGTTTCATCGACTCGTAAGAAGTAGGTTGTGATATCTTCATCTTCCTTCATTTTTTGTTGTTCGAACTGACCTCTATAAGTTTGAAGATTTTTTGCTTTGAATTTTGAATATCCTTCATAAATATTTCGAAGCTTGTACCAAATATATTTAGCAGATTTACAATGTGCAAATTTGGTGAATACCGTATCACTGAGACCATTCAAAAGTGCATTTTTGGCTTTGGAATTATTCTCATCGAGCTTCACTTCTTTTTCATTTGTTGGTGGAACTATTGGTGTTGTGTATCCATCTATAATTGATTTCCAAACTTGAAATCCCTATGCCTGTATATATGTCTTCATCCTTGTGCTCCAAAAAGCATACTTATGTCCATCAAACTGTGGTATTCCATTTTTATACGAGTTGGTACTCTCCATGATCTACCTTTTAGTGGTTAAACTGATTTTTGAAGGAACCTGCTCTGATACCAATTGTTGGATTACTGAGAAGGGGGGTGAATCAGTAATAGCGTAATTATAATCCTTTTTCTTCAAATGTTATATCAGTGTAGAATTATTATCCAATAATAAGCAGTAAGAAATAAACAATCACACACATACACAGTACACCAGTGTTTTATGTGGAAATCCAAATCAGGAGAAAACCACAGAATGTTTTTTCTTATATGTCTTCAAGAATTACATTCATTGGAAGCACCAACTTCCTTTGTTTTCCAGCTGCAACTGGAAGGAGGCTCCAACCCCCTAGTTTCTCAGTTTACAACCTGAGGGAAGCTCCAACTCCCCAATTCTCTGGCTACAACCAGAAGGAGTCTACAACCCCCTATGTTCTCCGGCTACAACCAGAAGGTGGCTACAACCACCCGCCCTTGCCCCGTACTGCCACCCTAAAGTAGAAGTAGAATGATGGAACCACTGTCACACTATCACTGTGATATATACCACTATAAACCGGTACCAATAAATCTGTACCATGCATCAACCTGTACCTCAACATGTACCATAAACAAGTGCATCAACCATGCACCAACCTATACCAAACAACCTGTAATCAACATGTACCATAAACAAGTGAATACAACCATGTACAAAGTATGTACCAATCATGTGTCAACTACTCATCAATATGTACCAACATCATCAACTATACACCTCATGTATGTGCCAACTCATCAACTACTTGTCTCAACCATGTACTCAACATGTACCTCAACCAAAATCCCTCATCAATTTCATCATCCAAATATGATTTGTAGCTCTGTAATAGACCTAGTGTATATGATCACATTCCTGCAAACATTCCTTAACTTTAACAACAAGAGACTATCATTTTCATCAAACTTTTTATTTAGTCTCACATGCCTAGTTTTGGATTAGTCAACAACCCTAACTTGAAGTAATCATAACTTTGAACCTGTAATGTATAAAAATATGAACATGATACACAATGTTCTTCAGTGTGTTTTATGCAATTACTCCAGGTGTCACTACTTGGAACCTCTCATAAAAGGAGTTATAGAAAAAATGGCATACCTTGTTGAATTATGGCTTATTCTAGAGAGTGACCTTATAGAGCATGCCCCGCACAAAATGTTTGTTGAATTGATATGAAACTATTACAAAGAATACTAAAGACTATACCCTAAACAAAACATTTGGTCTCACTGAATTTGGATCTGTTATGAAGAATTTATGACGTTTTTACCCGAAACACTTGATTTTGACTAGTTTCAGGACTAGCCACAAACCCTATTTTCCACGGAGCGTAACTCCCAAAATACAACGAACCACAAGCTGATTTTTTACCAAAAATACTTGGGTATGTTGTCTCAATATAATATAAATTTAAATTTATGAATCATTATAGAAAAAAGTTATAGCGAAAATGGTGAGATGACCTGTAAATAACATACCTTAGAAAGCACCATCAAAAGAATTTATCCTTCCTTGCATTTCGGCCTTATTTTCTTCACCTTCCCTCGGAAATTTGGCTTAGATATCCTTGGTTACTTAATAAACCTATAGATATTCAATATGGTCAAGTTTAATTAAAATTATATAGCCTTGCCTCTTATTTATACTCTCCAGGTAGCTTCCTTAAAAACATCTTCTAGGTCACTTCCCCCACTTTCCTTATTTTAGGGTTAACCCACTTCTAATTTCTCCATTAAATTTATTATTGAAATAATTTATTTTGTATTCACTTTGAATTATAATACACTCATCACTTCACTTTATTATTTACCTTTTAAAATCTCTTAAACCACTTTGACTACTTTGACCTTTTGGGGCTTCTAGATGACATATGAGGGTCCTCCAACTTCATAAGGCCATAACTCTCAAACCGTGAGGAGTTATGTGACGTTCTACATACCACCGGAAATGGAATGACAAGAAATGTCCATATAGGATAGTTTCCCTGACAAATTCATTGTCCTTCATCTCATTATTCCACAATTAATCATGGGTTCTCTTACTCCGCAAAGCGTCTTCCCGTGAGGGTTTTCACCATAAGGGGACCTCTTTGGATTTCATCCATATTTACTTCTTATAAACCATGAAAAAAAAAATAATGAGTCATATTTACATCAAAAAATATTGGCTCCATTACTGTTGTTGGGAAATAATACCCTACGGACTAACAAGCTAGGGCTGAACTTGTACGCAGATCATGACCTCAAATAAAACACTTTTAACCTACCACCCCAATACTCAAACCCCTTTTTCACACACAAGCATGGAAAATATCTACTAACCTTTTTATATCGACGTTTGATGTAGATCCTCCGTTGCGCTTTATCCACTTGCTCTCGCTGCTCCTTCCAAAGACAATCCTGCAATCAAGACAAAACACTATGCATGCATGCTATTCTTCTACCTAAGGGTTAGATATTAAGCATAAATTGAATAAAATGTATATCATCCATGTATTGGGACGGGAAAAGTATCTTTTTATTAATCTCAAGATGAATCAACTTACAATACTGATAGAGACTGGCCACCGTTCCTCGATCCTGATCCTGGTCTCCTCCTCTTCTTTTTCCTCCAACTGCTTTGCTTGAATTCTTCGTAGGCTTGAGGAAAGGCTAAAAGGTTGGGACAAATGGATTCGGCAATTGGGCAGAGTTTCTTTGCTATATTTTTCCTCCTCAAAATAGTACCCCTACCCCTTCTTTTATAGGTTAGAAGGAGCTAGGGTTTTGGATGAACTCTCGGCCATGCATGGCTGGGAGTTTCAGTTAACTGACCCATAGCTTTTTGTCCCGTCGGGAACTTTCCATTTTTTGTGATTCTGAAGGCAAACGTGGGTTGTAGTGGGCCTACTAGCATTTGCCCGCGGGCTGTAGTGGGCCTGCTATCATTTGCCCGCGGGCTGTAGTGGGCCTGCTAGAGTTTACTTTTTAAAAATGGAGTTTTTAGAAGAGTTGTTCAGTAGTTTTTTGGCAAAGAAGGGATATGAGTTGGCCTGATGCCAGGTAAGCATGTGTGGTGAAATTTAGGGTTATAAAAGATTCCCCCTAATGTGTGAGGTCAGAAGAGCATCCGATGGCCAAAATACATTACCAATCTTTTACCAATCTGTACTGATATGTTGAATGAGTGAGCCCAAGAATCGGGAATCAGGAGGTGTCGTCTGCAAAATAACAAATGTCTCACTGAGGTGGGCATACCCATGCTCGGGATAAAATAGAACGCATGGCTACCAATCAAATACACTGTATATCCATGTCATATAACTATATAAAGTGTAGTCGTGAACAGTACACAGTGAATCTACATCTCGAAATCAAAAAGATATACATGCAAAGTATCCATCTTCGTAGAAGCTGATAAGGTCTGATGGCTAGAGATGAGGACTTCAGAGCTCAAGCAACAACTTCAAAATATTCAAAACTCAGGTAGGAGTGTAATATGAGTGTACGACTGCACTACCCAGAGGTCTTCGACAGCTCGTCGGGCATGGACAAAATTGATAATCTTGATGATCAGACTGAAGGCTTCAGTGATTTCGAACAAGGACTTGATTGGACGTTCAGGATGGCCGAGTATGCGGACAAGAGACATATTGCAGAGGGGCCGACTCAGGCTCAGTGACAAACTTCCCTTGGATAATAGCACGACAAGTGATAAGACTCAGACAACATATCTGTTAATCATAAGTCTGTGAAGCAGGAGGCAACGCAAACTCTCCATATGTTTGGAAGAGTAACCAAACGGTGGAGGACACAACTTTGTATAGCGAGAAAATATTCCTAAGGTTGTACTACATCCCATAGTCTGATGAATCAAACAGACATATGTGTTTTATCCAAGGGCAACTCATGATGTTGCCAATATTTGATTTTTTTGTTCTTTTTGATGATTTTGAAAGAATAAAGGAATATTACGTTACAATGGAGGAACGATCATAGCAAACATACAAGCTCAAGGCACAAGGACAAGACTGATGTTCTAGGAAACGATACTCAGGAAAAATCCTCCTGTGGCCAAAGGTGTTAAGACGCAAAGGCAAACTGTTACTAGGCTGATGAGTAAAGGATGCAAATGCGGTTGATAGAACACACAATGGTAATGTCCTTCGATGTAATTTTAATGAGCCCAGAGACGGTAAGCTCGGTGATTTTTCATATTTAGAGAGTCTGAAAAAGCATAAAAGGAAACTCCATTGGGGTACCTTTTTTGTCAATAGTCTAGTCGGTTCGAAAAAGGGGTAAACTAGCACCGATTAGACATCAATTCAGAACCATTTTAACGAGTGTGACAAGGACAAGATCACTCAGCTATTTTTTCAATTTTAAGGAGTCTGAAAAAATCTTAACTATGGACTCCGTCAGGAATGTTCTTCTGGACCATTTTAACGAGTGTGAAAGAATAAGGTCACTCGGCGATCTTTTCAATTTTAGGGAGTCTGAAAAGAGCTTAACTATGGACTCCGGCGGGGTTTCTTTTTCGTAAATTTAGTCCCTCAGGCCCGAAAAAGGGATAAAATTATACCTGAGGATACTCTTCTAAAGAATGAGAATTCAATAGAGTATTCCTTTGTTCGTACAGTTGGCCATCCGGACCGAAAAAGGGGTAAACTACCGCCGGACAGACGTGACTTCAAATTTCAGTTTAACGAGCGTGAAAGGCCACAAGATCGCTCGGCAATATTTTCATGTTTAAAGGGTCTGAAAAGGGATTAAAACAAGACCCGTTTAAGGAACGTTCTTCTGGACCAATTTAACGAGTGTGAAGAAACAAGGTCACTCGGCAATCTTTTCATCTTTAAGGAGTCTGAAAAGGGCTTAAAGAAGACTCCATAATGGTTACTTTTCTCAGTTAATCCGGACGAGATCGAAAAGCAAAAATGCAGTCTCGCCAGATGTTTCTTTTGGGTCTCAAAGCGATCTTGAAAAACAACAAAGGTAGCCCATGATCGACACTTTGTGGGTCTATGTCAGGTATCACTTCGTAAGACCAAGCAAAAACGTCGTGGAATTCTTTGAAAAGATCCGTGTAAATCTGAATCTCTTCAGGGGAGAAATCTGCTCCAACGAAGACATTCTCCATGACGCCAGGGTTCCGGGAGATGTTGATAGGTATAGTGGCAGCGATAGTCACCATATTTCCCTCAGCATAAATTTCCTGTGTAGCTAAGAGGTTAATGGGACATGGCTGATCTCCCGTCATGGTGATAGTGAATTCCCCTGCCGCGATTCAGTTTAACTCTGGGAGGAAATATGATCTGTGATGAAGATCGTCCCAAGGTTTGTCTAGACCAGTCATTGCTTCGATTACAGCTTCGTCAGTAGGCAATACTAAGTCTAAGGAATCGGTGGTAGCAAGAGAACCCTGAGCCCAGATAGGCTCTAGAAGTGGATCCAACTTTTGTGCGGGAGTCGGATCAGGAGTAGCTGAAGCTTGCTGGACTAAAGAGTACGTTGCTTTAGCGGCCGACAAGGGCATGGATATGCCAGAGTGCCCTGTCTCATCCACCGTGGCCGATGGGGAAGGAAGAATCCACGGATCCTCAAAGTAAGTCGTGCGGAACGACGCAACATGAAAAATCTCAGCCTTGTGGTGAGTCGATATAAACTTGAAATCGCCATGAGGAGGTGATTAATCGAAAGTACCCATCAAATATGGGCACAAACCAACTCCTACGTTAACGACATTGGCTTGAGTATTATCTATCATGGGAACCGTGGATGCCCCCAAAGCTGGGTCGGGTCTAGAGAAGGACAATTGATCAATGGTCACTATCCGGCCTTCATGTGGAAACAATAAGACTCGGAAAACTGTAGCGACCACCGCTTGCATAGCATACGTCCAACTATGACCTAACAATATATTGTAATCGATGGGGGAATCGACTACCTCTACTTCAACGCACACGGTCTTCCCCCCTAACTACACAGGGAAAGAAGGAATGATTCCATGTGGTCGGAAAGAATGACCATCGAACGCAGTGAGGAGAGTAGGTGATGGAGACAACTCAGGCTGACCAATGGCTTTCCAGCATGCTAACGACATAACACAAGTTGAAGCGCCCTCGTCGACCACCGTGTGGAATATATTCCATGTAAAAAAATTCGTGGGATGCGCCACTACTATCTGAAACGCGACGTGGTAAGGCAGAAGAGGCTTCAAGTCAGTCGTATCTAACATGATGGTACCCGGGTTACAAGTCTCAGTAGAGCCTAAAGTAGTCAACAAGGTTTTCCTCTGAGCAGGGAAACTTTGGAGGACCTCCAAAGCAGACATAGCACAAGGGGTTTGGGATAAATCTTCCACCACAGAGTAGTTCTGGGCGGCCCTTGCGTTTGAATTGTGAGAAGCTCTCTTAAACGCACCTTTTGGAATGCGTGTCATCGTTTCTCCCAACATCTTCTCAATCTGTAGAGGAAGAGATGGAATCTCAGCTTCTTTACCCTTCTCAGAGGCGCTTGGTTTACTATAATTGTGCGCTCTAGTCGTTATTAAAGCATCACTTTTAACCATGTATACGTTCGCGGAAGAGGAATTGTTTGGGGGAGGGCAGGTTTCTTGGATGCCCCCTTCGGCACTTGTAGAGGCTTGAGTTAAATTTTGCCCATGATGAAAGGGATTAGTCAACATGGCTTGTTGTTGCTATGTGACAAACTTCTGGGCCTCCGCAAGCCGAGGGTATAGATGGGTCAGATGGTCTTCCGCACATAAGTTGCACGGATACCTCGCCTTCCTCTTTTCCGTGGTGCCCTCACCAGCATTATCAGTTGGTTTTTTATCCCCCTTACCCTTTTTGCGTTGTTTTTTCTTCCCTTCAGACTACTGGTTGGCCTTTGGGTTAGTCGTCTGCATGGAGTGTACTTCCGACGTTTGGGTAGGAGGAGCAGCCAAAGCAGTAGTCTGTCTGGTCGTTGAGTGTTGTATGGATAACTGTTGCAATTGTTTTGTCAATTGTTCAGCGGGCTTGGTTTGTGCCGAACCAACGATACCATCGGCATGTGGTCTGGCTCTCTGTTTGGTTTTATCCAGTATTGACCATGGTGCATCCGGCAGGATTTTGTACAGTAAACTAGACTGAGAATAGATAAGCTCAAACTGTTGAGCCCTCATGATAGCATCTTCCTCGGAGAAAACCCCTGAAGTCGCGACGTCTTTGGATAACTGCGGAACTAAAGACTTAAGGAACCACTCAAGCAGGAATGCTGGTGGGACGGGTACCTTGAAAAGACTCTTTTAGCGTCACCACTCTCGAATATGATCTGAGATATGGTCCGCTGTCGTCTGCTCGAAATTGGCTAGCAACTCGGTGTCGGCGTCGTATCTCACAGGTAACTGGAAATGGTTAAGGAAGGCCATCTCTAGTTCGCCAAAAGAAGAGTATCGTGAACGATCAAGCTCTATGTACCATTTCGCAGCACTCCCAATAAGAGTGCGTTGAAACAATCGCAACTGGACGGAGTCATCTTTCAGTGAGTTAGATGAACACCAGAGGTGGAAAGTAGTCACGTGATCACCTAGATCTTCGTTAGGCTTGGCCTCGAACTTTGGAATGTCCGAAGGCAACTTCGTTGGCATAGGAGGCCAACGTGGATCATGACAGATAGGATCATTTAACAATCGTGTCAAATCTGGCAAGTGTAACGTCGCCAAGAAGGGTAGTTTAGGTTGTTGTTGATAGCCTAGATAAAAGGGTCATGGAGTTTGACTGGCACCAGGTTGCCAGGAAAAGTTTGGTTGCTAGCCTGCATTCTGGTAGAAACCATGGCCCTGACCAGCGCAAGGGTTTTTCATCTGCAGAGACATCGTTGGTTGATTCCCCATAAAGGACATAGGATGTTGGGCATTCATCGTGTTTGACGGAATTTGGGAAGGATTACCCCATGCCGGTCCCGATGGGAGAGGCATAGAAGTCTGTCCGGGGTTCCATTGACTGTGGAAAGAATTACCCCAGAATGGCATTCCAAAGGAAGGAACGGATCCTTGTCCTGAGTTCCAAGGTCTTGGTATATGTGCCCCCAGCGCAGGAATAGTACCCTGTGTCGGAGTAGACTGTCCAAAAATAGGTGTGCCCCCAGATGGGAAAGCATTGGATGCGAAAGTGTTATTACCAAACGTCTCGTTCCAAACAAACGGTGACGAACCTACTGGATGATTTTGCGCAGGTGTTCCTTGACTCCCGGCTCCAAATGAACTTGTGTGTGCAGGCTGCCCGGTGGACTGTTGATGCGGACCACCAAGCGAAGGGGACGAAGGAGAGATATGACCTCCAGCGTAAGGAAAAGCGTTGAAAGGGACAGGAATGCCCCCAAGTTGACCTTGCAGAGGAGTGTTAGAGCTCCCTACCCCTAGACCCAAAGTCTGTAAAGTGGAGTGTGTGAGTGCAAGACTTGTACCTGAACTAGGCATACCGTATGAAAACGGAGGGCCTGTCGCACTAGGTGTGAAAGGAGGTGTGGCCGTCGCGATAGATGGGGTCGGTCCACTGTGCAACGTAGTTGCGGCCGAGACCATGGTGGCCCGGACCGCCGACAAAGGCAAGTTAGGAGAAGCTTCTCCTGTGGTAGCAACAGTGATGGGAATGGAAGAATTCCCAAAGGAAGTAACAACATTTGTTGCCATAGCTGTGTGAGGCACTGACAAGCGTTCGTAAAATTGAATTGGCACAATAACTTGCGGTCAAGTATCAGTGTTTGAGGTTTCAACCAATCCAAGATTGGTGGTCGATTCCTCCGGGTGTTGTTCGGGCTCAACGGTT
The DNA here is from genome assembly GCA_009831015.1 of Picea engelmannii. Taxonomy (NCBI): domain Eukaryota; kingdom Viridiplantae; phylum Streptophyta; class Pinopsida; order Pinales; family Pinaceae; genus Picea; species Picea engelmannii. The sequence continues at coordinate 40,623 of ML822571.1, read as the reverse complement.
GGGAACCCGGTTGCTTCGAAATACCCTTGTTGGTCTAACTTTCGCCTCAATGGTGGTGGGGGTGGCTCCAGTATAACCGGCGGCAGGCCCAGAAGCCTTCGTGACCGGCGGAGCTCTGAATCCTCCACTGTGTGAGAAGATTCACGACACACTAAGGTATTCTACACGAACAAACAGTAACACACACTAAAAGAAGCCCCTATGAGATAAGACAAGCAAACACTAACTATTTTGAATAACAGTTACAACAACCAACACTAGAGCAACTTACCGGTGCAAGTGCAACTCGAATACGGAAGCACCCTCCGGGTATACTCTGCAAAGCGTGGCCCGATGTCTGTCCTAGGTACCACGGTATACCCCCACAATCACCCGTGTATGTCCCTAGAAAATATTGGCAACTAGTTTGCCATCACGTGAACAGTCACCAGGCGGGTACAGTCGATAGTCGGGTAGACCACAATGAGCAGGGTATCAAGCCCGAAACCTGTCAAGGGTATCGAGAGCAAATGTTCTGGAAGACAACTGAGGACCTCGAATGGATTCGAGACCCATGAATCTCTATGGCAAATGAAAACAACGTAATCCCTCAACAAATCCTCGATATGTGTTCTCCACTACACTCGGTCCAGCTTTGGAGGGGTTATCTCCGCTACCTTTCCTTACGCGACCTCGTGTTTAGCCCCTGTGTTAGAGGAGGGTCCCGGATAACTTTTCGTAACTGGACTTCTACACTCCCTTATGACAGACTCCAATGTTTGGTTTGAGTGGCCTTGGAGAATTTACTCTCCAACCTATTCCAAGGCCCTAGTCTTGAGCTAGTGTATGAACCCTACAAACAAAAGTCTAATAGTTTTTAATTAGCGTTTCTTTTAATGGGATTTTTTACGTCACAGGTATGAAGGAGAAACTGATGATGTGTAAAGACTCAAAGCGAAAACGAACAAGAAATTCTTGGAAACAAAAACTTTTACGAAAATGCAAAAACCAGCAACTTTTCAACAAGAAAGACTTATTTTCCTTTTGAATTTTCTAAGATTTTATGCAGAAAAAAATCAAGGAATTTCACTCAATCTGTGAGCTACTTATGCGCTAAATGTACTGCAAAACTTATGAAAAAAGGCTTCTTCCTAGCTACTGATGCAACAACACAATCTTCAAACCAAGAAGAAAATGAAAAAGAGAAAAAAAAAAATTTTAATTGCAAAATCAAGCAAAAAGGGAAAATGCCAACAAGCACAAAACCAAGAAAGCAAAATAAAATTCTGGCTTAAAGAGCAGATCGCAAAGAACCAGAGCAAAGACGTACAAAGGAAATCAAGAAATCACCGATTCTAACACTTGTCTAAAAACCATAAAACAATTTTTTTCTTTTGTCTTTTCTATCAAAACATCAACTAAGAAAAACACAGGCTAAGGATTAGAGGTCCTAACCTGCTGACTGTGTAGCCSCAGACTCAAACCCCTGAGAGGAACMCTTCTCACCAYAGGAGGGGTTGACTGCCCCACCCAAGCTGAAAARMAACCAATCAAGCYCGCGACTGTCACTGAAACARCACGCGTGCRAAYGCGTGYTGAGCTATAACAGCGCGCGRGTACCCGCGGGCTAARCCTAAAYAGGBCGCGGGTCTGTATAAATGCTAARACWAAAMAACACACAGGMARCCCARACCTGAAAAAGGCCTCTGGTATTGACAACCAGGGTCTCTTAAAGGCTTGGATGCTTCTCCTTCAACAGAAAAAACAAAAAATAATTGCAAAAAGAAAACAAACGCAATAAAGCAGACTGAGACAAGACAGTGAACCAGTGAGACCCAGACAGGATCTAGAAAGCCCCCTGAGAATGTAAAATTCTGACAGGGAAGAGGAGACTGCCTCTTAAGGTTTCTGAGTCTTACACGCTACTAAAACCACTACAGCAAGCGTTCACACGCGGGCTATAGAAGGTTAGGGCGCGGGTTACACGCGTCCAGGCCTTCTGCAGGCCATGTGTACCTCTGTGTGTCCCAATAATAAATGTCAAGCACAGTCAAGGAAAATCTGTTATTAATAACCAGGTTCCCTGCTAGCTCTGACCTAACAGAAAACAAACAAACAAAGAAGCAGAAAATATAATTCCTTGAACTACCCAAAAAACCTTAGTGAAATCTGGGAACCCTAAGAGTAAAATCCCCAGTGGAGTCGCCAATGCTGTTGTTGGGAAATAATACCCTACGGACTAACAAGCTAGGGCTGAACTTGTACGCAGATCATGACCTCAAATAAAACACTTTTAACCTACCACCCCAATACTCAAACCCCTTTTTCACACACAAGCATGGAAAATATCTACTAACCTTTTTATATCGACGTTTGATGTAGATCCTCTGTTGTGCTTTATCTGCTTGCTCTCGCTGCTCCTTCCAAAGACAATGCTGCAATCAAGACAAAACACTATGCATGCATGCTATTCTTCTACCTAAGGGTTAGATATTAAGCATAAATCGAATAAAATGTATATCATCCATGTATTGGGACGAGAAAAGTATCTTTTTATTAATATCAAGATGAATCAACTTACAATACTGATAGAGACCGACCATCGTTCCTCGATCCTAATCCTGGGCTCCTCCTCTTCTTTGTCCTCCAACTGCTTTGCTTGAATTCTTCGTAGGCTTGAGGAAAGGCTAAAAGGTTGGGACAAATGGATTCAGCAATTGGGTAGAGTTTCTTTGTTATCTTTTTCCTCCTCCAAATAGAACCCCTACCCCTTCTTTTATAGGTTAGAAGGAGCTAGGGTTTTGGACGAACTCTCGGCCATGCATGGCCAAGAGTTTCAGTTAACTGACCTATATCTTTTTGTCCCGTCGGCAACTTTCCATTTTTTGTGATTCTGAAGGCAAACGCGGGTTGTAGTGGGCCTGCTAGCATTTGCCCGCGGGCTGTAGTGGGCCTGCTAGCGTTTGCCCATGGGCTGTAGTGGGCCTGCTAGAGTTTACTTTTTAAAAATGGAATTTTTAGAAGAGTTGTTCAGTATTTTTTTGGCAAAGAAGGGATATGAGTTGGCCTGATGTCAGGTAAGCATGTGTGGTGCAATTTAGGGTTATAACAATTACCCAAACCTTTGTGCTACGGGGCTTTCATCAAGGTTTGACATCAATGGCAACCAACCTTAATCAACACTTTCCCACAAGGTGCTCCAAAGAATCTATTGGTGTATTTTTTCACTTGTTGAATTGTCCACGATCTATATTCCTTGTTGATTTGTTCTCCTTGGTCTTCTCTTCCAATGGTTCTTCTTCCCTTACTCTGCTCCTTCTTTTCTGCTTCTCTAACCACTTCGACCTAATCTCAATTAGTGTGTCTTCCACGTAGTTCACACTTTGAATTTTCTTCTATAATCTTCACTTTCTTCCATAACCAAGGGCCAAAATCCTTGAACATTTCCTTGATTCCCTTTCTCATCAAGACAAGTTATTTTCTTGTTGTAACAATCTAGAACAGTGTGGTGTTTTTCCAACCAATACAGCCAATTAGACAGTCATATGAACCCAAAGGTATAATGTTCACATCTACCTTTGTGTTGATTCCATTCATGTATGTCGAGAAACATGTAACCAACTCATTGATATTCCTCTTATCCCCCATGGATAACTAAACTAACCAATATTTCCTATGCTTACTCCTTTGCAAGTGAAATATTTCAATAACATTGGATTTTATGTAACTATGGCTAGCTCTGAAATCAATTAAAATTGTTATGCGTTGGTTATCAATATTACCTTCCACTTCAATCATGGGGGATTGATACTCTGCTTGATTGTTTTCCATGGTTGCATAAATACTTGGCATGATTCCTCCAATATCTTCCATTGTTTTAGCCTCTTGAAGGTTGTGGACAATCCTCATTCTTTCTCCTTTGTGAGGTTTGTCCCTATACAAGTGATTCCTCTCACATCCCCAACATTTTATAGGTTGTGGCCTTGGCCTTTTCCCAAAATAATATGTTTTCTTGTGTTCATTTTGGGTTGACTGGCCTTGCTGATTTGCTTGAGATTTATTCTTGAAAAAGGGTGGCTTAAAACCTTTCTGCCTTTTCTCCCTCTTTCATTTCATATTTTCATTCCAATTCTTTTGAAATACTAACCTCCCTCTACTCTACTCATAGATATGCCTTGCTCTCCTTATGGTCTCCTCCAAAGTCTTTGGGTTATCATATTGAAACTTTTCACTATATAAGGAGGGTAACCCATTTAAAGACCTTTGGATTTTTACCTTCTCATCCTTTATGAAGTCAACATATTTCAGCAATTCAAAGAACCTCTTCTCATACTCATCCATTATCATGCTCCCCAACTTGAGTTCAAAGAACTCTTTCATCTTCCTCTAATAGTAATTCTTAGTCAAATATTTCTCCTGGAAATATCCTTTGAACTACCTCTATGAGACCCTCTTCTCATCAATATGCTTGGCTTGCTTAAGTTGATCCCAACACATGGTTGCCTTTCCTTACAAGTGGTAGGTTGCAATTCTTGTTTCTACCTTGGAGGGGTAATCATGTAGCTGGAAATATGTCTTCATTTCCAACAGTCAGGCCTCGGGCTCTTCTCCCTTCCTATGCTCACTATTGATATTTGGTGGCTTGATCTTCCTGAACTCACATTGCAAGATGTGTCCCTTAGGATTTGTTAGGGAATGTTTCTCTCGCGAACAGATGAAACTTCCCTTAGATTAATAGACCCCTATACCAAGAAATAAACAGTACAAGTGGACACTAACATCCCTTTAAACTTATCTTAACCAATCAGAATGAGAAGGAGAGAAAGGATATGATGAACCTATTTCGGCGTTTCTCTTCATTGCTCTGATCCCAAGGCTTGATCTCCGAAATCCCTAGTGCAAATTGAGATATGCAATGGAAAATAAAGGAAAACAACTATCTCCTACTCTACAATATTATATAACACAAGTTTATCTATGAATATTAGAGCAACAGTATATAATAAAATGTAACAAGACATAAACTTGAAGGAAATAGGCCAAGTATATATTAATTGGAAAGACAAAAAGAGATACTTACATACCACAATTGATGTAGCAGCAGCCTCTCCAAGCTCTCCTCATCCAGTCCCTTGCACGAATCTTGAAATCAAAATGTTGAATTATTTCCCCAAGATCTAAGGTTTGGTACCTCAAATATTCCCCCTTTCACCTTGGAATTCCCTCATTATATAGGATTTGGAGGCTTAAACAAAAAATTGGGATTTGGAGGCTTAACCACTAAATTGGGATCTCCAAGATTTTTAGGGAGAAAATATCTCTCAAGGATTTTAGGGAAAAAATATCTCTCAAGGATTTTGAGCAAATATCTCTCAAGATCCATCAAATTAGGATATTGGTTTGAAAAAATATCTCAACCATCCATGAGATTCTCAAATTCTCCTTGAGATTAGGAAATTAAATGTGAGGTGTATTCTCACACTAAATTAATTTCACTTTTACGAGTAATAATGAATAATTCATGTGCACATAGTATTTTGACCTTCATATGATATATTTCTCCTCCACATTAACTAGGGATTGTGACAAATTTTCTTTCATGGTGTCAAGGTGTTGCGACACTCGGCAAAGTGAATGCGACACCAGGTAAGGTGTATATGACACTTGTGACAGTGCATGTGACACTTAACAAGATGCATATGTCACTTTGTGACACTTGCGACACTTAGAGTGTGAAACTAAAGTGTGACATTTTGGTGTGTAATAGATGCCCCATAAAGTGTGAGGTCATAAGAGAAACTAATGGCAGAAACAATTTACAATTTATTCAATGCAAGGGTTTTGGAGTAGGAGAACCTGGAAGAAGCTACAAATAATCATCAATCAGTATAAAAATAAATTCCATTTCTGAGGCAGGCATACCTATGATCAGAATATGAGATGACTCAAAGCATGGTCGTCGACCAATACATTGCAGATCCATGATAATACTGACTAAGGATATGGCCACCAAAGATAAAATGTGGATGCATAACTCCATGACATGAACTGATCACAGCCACGAAAAATACATAGTGGAGCTACAAGATGACAAAACATAGACACTGATTAATACAATGTGGATCTATGTGACAATATATATATCATCAAGATTGTCAGCATGGTGATTGTACTGAAATCTTTTACATGCTCAAATGATCTCCATCACAGCCTCGGAAAATCACATAACAGAGTGAGCACCCAACCCAGGGTCTTCATCCTGATCCTGATGTGGTACGAATCTATCCATGTGAATAGATGATTTGATGCCGAAGATGGTGGAAACCACTTAATTACTAGTTATCGAGGTATACCATTAGCAAGTGCAAGGGAAAATGTCAATGATGAAAATGACTCCCAAGGTACCTTTTTTTCGACAACACAAGAATTCCAACAGAGGATGAACACCTTCAGTAACCACTCACATAACCAGATCAAAGATCAACACATCAATGTTTTGATGTGGTAAAACCCCTACGGGGAAACATCCACGACCCCAGCCAACGCGGCCACTTGGAGCAGTTTATTAATGCAAAAGAAAAATATCACAGAGAGATTTTACAAGAGATTTTCTCACAATCGATCATCGGAAAATGACCCTCCATTCTCTTTAAATAGAGATCATGGACCAATCGGGTGTTAATCCATGGATCAATGGTCATTAATATTGAGGAGAATATGAACTGTCAGATCACTCTATGTCGGGAACATATTGTGACCGTCGAATTTCCTAACTACAAATGCATACAAAATAAACACACTAAGAAACACACTTTTACCTAACAACACATTAGACCAAGTAGATCTTAACTAACTCTTAAGTGTCTAAATATCCTAACATCCCCCCTTAAGAACAACTTGGGATAGGATTGAAGGATTTACAATAGTGACACAATAGGATAAGGAAGGAGGAATTAGAGCTTATCCCCCCTTAAAGACAACTTCCTGAACTCCTAACATAGATCGAAGTTTGGAAAACTTCGCTTCTATAAGAGACTTTGTGAAAATGTCTGCAACTTGATCTTTTGTAAGGAAAAATACCACTTCAATAACTTGATCATGGATGATATTTTTGATGAAGTACATGTGTAGCTCGATGTGCGTGTTGCGCTGATGGTTAATTGGGTCTTTTACAAGCTTGATGGCACTCTGATTTTCGCACCAAAGGTTGGTTGGATGATGTTGCTTGAATCAAAACTCTAAAAGGATCTATCGAAGCCACAAGGATTCCTAACTTGCATTTACCATTGCTCAGTACTTTGATTCTACTGAAGAAAGTGCAATAACCTATTGTTTCTTACAAGCCCAAGTGGCAGGTCCTGAACCAAGGCTGAAAAATTAACCTGCAGTAGACTTCCGATCATCAGGGTCACCAACCCAATATGAATCAGTGAAACCAACCAATAAAGGAGTCCCCCCTTAACTGTAATGTATCCTGAACTAAATTGTACCACTGACATAGTGAAGTATCCTTTTAATTGATTTTCAATGGCTTTCATTGGGTGTTTTCATATACTGGGAAACAAGACCAACAGAAAAGGAAATATCAGGACAGGTATGACTCAAGTATAAGAGGCTACCAACTAACTGACGGTACAGGGTGGCATCAACTTCGAGAGAAGTACAGGTGGTAGTAATCTTGACTCCAGACTGGAAGGAAGAAGGGTTTGGTTTTCAATCATCCATGTGAAAGCGACGAAGAAGGTCACAAGCATACTTAGACTAGGAAAGAAAAATCCCTTCATTGGTTTGCAAAACTTGGAGGCCAAGGAAATAGTGCAAAAATCCTAAGTCTATCATTTCAAATTTCTTCTTAAGGTTGGTTTTCACATGGTTTAAAAATTTTGAGTCACTACCAGTAAGGATAAGGTCATCAACATAAAGGAAAAGGATTATGAGATGGCTTCCTACTTTCTTGGTATAGACATTAGGATCAGAATGGCATCTAGAGAATCTGGTATCAATAAGAAAGTTGTCCATTTTGGCATACCAAGCTCAGGGATCTTTCTTAACACCATAAAGAGATTTCTTAAGTCACCAAACAAGGTTAGAGTCATTCTGGACATAGCCAGAAGGTTGTTCCATGTATATTTCTTCTTGTAAATATCTGTGCAGGAAGGCAAATTTAACATCCATCTGATGGACCTCCCATTTATGTGAGGCAGCAAGATAAAGAACAAGGTGGATGGAATTCATTTTGGATACATGGGCAAAGTTTTCATTATAGCCAATTCCTTCAACTTGGGAAAATATTTTGGAAACTAACTGAGCCTTGTGTCTTTCAACACTTCCATCTGATGCATACTTAGTTTTGTAGACCCATTTAAATATCATAATTTTTCTTCCTTTTGGAAGAGGTACAAGATCCCAAGTATAATTTTCCATTAAAAAATGATACTCTTAATTCATTGTTGTATCTCAATCTGGATGACCTGAATATTCTGCAAATGTATGTGGAATCATGAGTCTCTGAAACTTGAGCCAAAAGAGAAGAGGCTCACTGGAACTGTGAACGTGTTCGACATTGATCTGAAGGATAACCGACAAGACCACCAACTACTTCTCGTGTTGAACGGACCCATCTAGGAAGTGGTGGAACTCGTGTTGGTTAAATTTCAAAGGACTCATCTTGAGGAAGGTGAGAAGGTGGAGGTGGATTTCCATCCTCACTATCATCATCTGAAGAAGAAACTAGAATAGGAACAGAAGTAGGCACAAACGCCAAAGATGGCTCGCAAGACAAAGAAGGAACAATCATCGAATTAGGTCCACAGGCCAATAGATTTTCATCAAATTTAACATCTCTTCTAATAATAATTTCATTACAATGTGGTTGAAGAAGTCTATAACCTTTGACATCTTGAGAATAACCAACAAATAT
>ML822571.1:0-31624 GCA_009831015.1 Picea engelmannii | reverse complement strand
GACAAAGAAGGAACAATCATCGAATTAGGTCCACAGGCCAATAGATTTTCATCAAATTTAACATCTCTTCTAATAATAATTTCATTACAATGTGGTTGAAGAAGTCTATAACCTTTGACATCTTGAGAATAACCAACAAATATACACTTCTCACTTTTAGGTTGCAATGCTTTCCTTTTCTCATCAAGAATGTGAGCCCATGCTATACTTCCAGATGCATGGAAGTGACTTACATATGGTTTAATTTTAGTCTAAGCTTATTCTAGTGTTATATTTTTAAGAGCCTTTGTGGGAGTGCGATTTACTATGTAATTTGCACAGTTGATTGCTTTTGCCCAATATTTTAGACTTAATCCCTTAGATTGGATCATACAATTAGCCATTTCTTTTAATGTGTGGTTATTTCTCTCAGCAACACCATTTTTTTGTGGTGTATATGGAACAGTGTGTTGCATTTGGATTCCCTATGTAGTGCAGTAACTTGTAAAATTATTGTTCACATATTCGCCTCCATTATTTGTTCTTAAATTTTGAATTTGATGTCCAGATTTCTTTTCTACAAGGGCCTTGTAGGAAAACAACTTGTCAAAAACTTCACTCTTAAGTTTTAAGAAGTAAACCCAAGTACGTCTAGAAAAATCATCAATGAAAGTGTTAGCACTAAGAGTCACCCTCAGACTGCAAGAGGATAAACCTAGTACCCATCAAAAAGTAAAATGGATTAAAATGGTTTGGGTAGGTGGATTAACAAGACTGCAAAGAAAGGAGAAGATAACATAGGTTTTTGCAGATCATTTCGGGACCATTGTGCTATGGAGTCATAAGTATCGTGACTAATGAAGGCGTTTAAACTGCTTATCAGACAAAAGGATTTAGGTGGTGATGAGAAGAAAGAAGACAGAAAATGTATGAGTGATGAAACATGAAATATGGGAAAGATGACAATATATCCTCTACCACCTCAAGAATCCATAGATCGGAGAGATGCTACATCCAGACAAGAAGAAAAATAGAAAATATCTGATGAACCATGAAATATGGGCATGATGACAACAGATCCTCCATCGCCTCAGGAATCCATAAATCAGAGAGATTACATCCAGACAATAAGAAAAATAGAAAATATATAATGAACCATGAAAGATGGGCATGATGACAATAGATCCTCCATTGCCTCAGGAATCCATAAATCAGAGAGATTACATCAAGACAAGAATAAATAGAACAATGTGTAAACTAAGAAGATGGCTTGATAAAAACAATTCAAAGGAATATTAAATAACATAATATTTACAATCCAAGCCCTCAGGCTTACAAACTAAAAATATAGAGCCTTGCTCCTAAAAATCTCTCAGCTCTCTGGCCTCTAAAAAAAAAAACCCCATTACAAAATCTTAAACTGGTCTATTTATAATCAGATCAGTTCACAACTTCCGGGAGTGTGACCTGGCCATCTCATTCAAAGATTTCATCTGCGCATCCTTCTGTCAAACTGTGTGTGTGTTCTCCTATCAGACACAAGCTTAGATCAACATGAGCTTGCAGGAAAACCATCCATTGTTGTACCTCGAGTTCATAGTCCAGTCTTCTCAACCATAGATTCTACACCTTCTATTTATGGACTGAGTTGAGGTTTCAGCTACCAGTCCTTACTCATTAACTGAATCCTTCTCGATATTGGAGCATGGCTGGAAAAATATCATGCGGACACCTATTGCTATTGGATAAGGTATCATATGTGGACACGATTTTGGGGTTGTCAAAAGCAGTTTGGACCCACACCGCTTTCGGGCCCAAAATGCAACCTCTTCTGCCACATAGCCTTCTCGCAAAACATTGATTGGGATTTCGGCCTGCTCAAGGACTTTTATCACCCAAGCATGTTGCGGCCCCGAAACGATTTGAGATTGTTGATCTAAACAAGATCTGCAATCTAGGTGCACCGACTATTTTAGCACTCCCGCCAAAGCTTTTATACGCCTATCGACTTTAGGATCATTCTAACTGTGCTTGGAGATGGCGCTAATTTTGGTGCTAGACAATAACACTTCCTGAAGGATGATATGACATGGTGGCCTGAAGTCACTATACTAATGTGTCATGAAAAGAGAGGTGACATGTGTCATTTCCAGATGAATGTCAAGTGTCATGACTGATGAGAACGCCACATGTTGGAACTGATGATTTCCATGCACTTTATCCCTTCAGAGTTTGAGGGCGGTCTGCATGTAGAGCTAGAGCTCCGAAGTGAATGACAATCATCGATCTGAGGAGGACATGTGGCAGGGAACTGTGGACTCCAGGAGAAATTAATTTAGAGGAAAACGGGAGCGGGGAAGCTAAAACTCCCGAAGTCCTGAAGAAAACTACCACCATTAGATTTGGATGGACATGTGGCAGTGATCAGTGGACTTCAGGAGAAAACACTACAGATGACAGTGAGAGGGGAGAAGCCAAAAATCCCAAAGCCTGAATTCCTGAAGTAAATCATGATCGTCCAATGGAGAAGGACGTGTGGCGCCTGATATTTAACTCTAGGGCTTTTGTATGGAACTAGACCTTGTGAAAATTTTACATTTTGAATGCACGAGAGTCGTTGATCTGAACTTCTCCTGGGATCTCCGTCGTTGAAAACTAAACCTGCCTGTTGCTTTCTTTTCAGCCCAAAATAGACTGTGTTTGAATGTTGTGTTTGAACGTTTATGTGCAACAAAGGACTTGGTCATATTGCGACCCTTTGACAGCTTTATGTGATAATAGAAAGTTAAGAAATACTTGCACCCAGAAAAAGGAGAAGAAAGTGGACCACACAAATCGCTATGAACAAGCTGCAAAGGGCCCATGGCGTGCCAAGAGGCACGTTTGTCAAAACTTTCCCAATGATATTTTTTGAGAACACAACCGGCGTAGACATCGTCTTTGCATAAAACAGGAGGAAGACCAGTTACCATTTGTTTATTACATAGTTACTGCAATGAGTGATAGTTTAGATGACCAAACCGTTCATGCCAAATTTTGTTCACGTCATCTCTATGAGAAACAAAAACTGATGAAAAATATGATGACTCAAAGTTTTCAAACTTGTACAACCTGGTAATATCATCATCAATTCTACTTGCTAGAACATGCTTAATATCTTTTAGATCCTTGATTACAACTTGGTGAGGTGAAAACTCTATGGTTTTACCTTCACCTGAATGAGTGATTTGATATACTAATAGAAGGTTACAAGAATGAATTGGAACACATAATACATCATTGAAATGACCATTATCCACTTGAACTGTTCCAGATCCTACAACACTAAGAGATCTATCATCACCAACAAATATTTTCTTGGTGTTACATTCATTTAGAGCAGAAAATATGTCTTTATCCTTAGCCATATCATAAGATGCTCTAGAATCAATAAGCCACTAATTAGAAGAAGAAGTAGAATTTGTATTGAAGGAGAAACCAAAAGCATAAATTGCATGTCCATGAGAAGAAGAAGTAGTAGTAGAATCAATATTGATGTTGTGTTTCTTCATCGCTACTTCTAAAGGTGTCATCTTCTTGAAACATTTGGACTCATCATGACCATCTTTATTTAAAAAGTTGCAATGTCTGTCAATCTTCTTATTTTTATGCTTTGCTCTTTTGTCACCATTAGGAGTTGAAGTTGTCTGAGCGGGTTTGGGACCCTTATGTTGCTTGTTGTTGTAGCGAGGATGTTACTTCTTGGGATACTTGGGTTTACCTTTCTACTGGGAAACTAAGGCTTTGTTGGAGGTACATGCAGTTCTGATCACTCCAAGTAGTAAAAGCTTATCTTCATCTCTAATCAAAGCATCACAAAAGGACTCAAGTCTGGGTTTTTGATAAGCTTTCCCTAGAGCCTTTCTCATGGCATAAAAGGTAGATACAAACACATAATATGCACTACCTATCTTAGAAAGAATAAGATAGATGCAACACTCTTCCTCCATTTTTATCTCACATTCTTCACATAAAATTTTGAGTGTTTTAAACTTTAATAGATAGTCTCCAAGACAAGAAAAATCATGTGTACTTAAGTTAAGTACTTGATTTTCTAACGGTTGTGCTCAAATAATATTGAGTTTACCAAACACAGATTCAATCTTTTCCCAAGCTTCAACGGGGTCATCAATTTCTTTAAGGTGGAACCTTAAATCAGGAGAGATGGGCATTATGATTAGTCCATGTGCTTCATCACTCCTTTTAGCCCATTTCACTTTCTTATCAGCATTAGTGGGTTCTTTTTCCTTTCCCAATGTAATATGTTACAAGCCTTTACTTCTTAATAAATCCTCCATATGAGATTTCCATTGGAAGTAGTTGGTGCTAGTAAGCAAAAGATTACTGGAAGAATTCATATTAAATATGTATATAATGTGGATTTAAAAACTGAAACTAATGATCAGGATGAAAATATCTCTAAAAAATATGCGGTTTTAAAAAAAAACGACACTAAAAATAGACTTCATATGTGAAAGTTATGCCATTTTTTAAAAATGGCATAAACGATAACCAAAGGACCACGTGGTGATGTAAGTTGCTTTATGAAGTGACTCACTTTTATAAAGAGAAGTGGGGATCACTTTTACAATGAAGTTACTTTATAAAATAAAAGTTTCCTGCAAAATAAATAAGTCTAAAATAAAATATTAAAGCTACTTATAGTGACTCACTTTTATACTTGAAGTGAAATACACTTTACAATTTGAGCATGAATTTTTTTTTTAAAAGTAACAAAAAGAGAGACTTCAATTCAAGACCTCTTACTTAATAAGAAAAATTTTAACCAAATGGTCTAGAAAAACATATTGTATTGTTTATCAAGAGGATCGTTGTTGTTGTTGGAGAGTGTTCTCAAAAAAACTATTTTCACACAAGAAAAAAAATCGCTTCTCGATGACAACAAGGGTTAAATCTTGGTTAGCTTACCCGGAAGATGCACATTTTCCTATATGTTTCTAATTTGTCGAGATCACATGGGGAAAAGAGAATAAGCATATCTAAAAGAGTAGAAACCCAGAAACAAATAATATAAAACCAAAATAATACTCTACACAAATTTTTAAAATGCGTATTCAGGCTTTATACCTCTGGATCTCACTGAAATGGTCGTATCTTGGGCAAACGGAAACCTTTTCGAGTGAAACAAAAAATTGTTCCTAAATGAAATGAGTGCTATGAACACAATGGAATAGTCCTCTCAACCCATAAATGTATGTAAATGGCAGAAAATTGAGATGAGACAACTCGGCTTCACGATCTCGATCTACAACAGGAGCGGGTCTTCAAATAGGCTTTGATACCATGTTCAACAACATAGGTATTCCAAAAGAGGATGTACAGTAAACACTCACACAACCAAATAAAATATTAACACATCGATGTTTTGATGTGGTAAACCCCTACGGGGAAACATCCATGGCCCTAACCAACACGGCCACTTGGATTAGTTTATTAATGCAAAAGAAAAAAATTACAGAGAGAATTTACAAGAGAGTTTCTCACAATCGATCATCAGCAAATGACCCTCCATGCTCTTTAAATAGATATCATGGACCAATCAGGTGTTAAGCCATGGATCAGTGGTCATTAATATCGATGAGAATATGAACCATCGGATCACTCTATGTCGGGAACATATCATGACCATCGGATTTCATAACTACAAATGCATACTAAAGAAACACACTAAGAAACACAATTTTACCGAATGACACATTAGACCAAGTAGATCTTAACTAAATCCTAAGTGTCTAAATATCCTAACATTGTTGATGGGTTCAACTTCTCCCAATAAAAGCAAGGGGTACTCCCAAGTATAAGGTCCCAATTAGACTATACATCGTTTGGATTAGGATTCCCATCCGAAATTTGGCCCAACAGCCATTTATTATTGTCTTTTGGTTTTTGTACCGGTTACGGTCTGGTGTACAGATGAAGTGGGTGGATGCAATGCAAAGATGTAGATGAATACTATGTATGTAAATACAACTAATATAACACTAATCTATGCTAACCTATCCTATCTAGAAGCATGCTAAAGTAACCAATGAGTTATAATGCAACCAAAACTTTACACAACTTTAATACAATTAGTTGTAAAAAGAGAAAGATTGGAAGCAATAGCATACATACAATGTATAATCAGATTAGTCTAGATTACAACGAAATATACTGTAATAACCCACAAAATCCAAGGCATTGAAATATTCAAAGAAACATCAATAACTGCAAAATGATTAAGATTGTATAAGAATTAGTCTACAACAAACAAAGCATCCTTACAGCCCATAGAAATAGTGAATATCTTCACCTGAAGTAGTTCAAAGCTTCGATCGGTTTCTACACAAAGTTCCTTATATAACATGTTGGCCCTGAGAGCTTCTCAATATTCATTAACACTATATAAGTTCTCAAAAAAGTTATTGGGTCTATACAATGCTTGAAAAGACAAAAAAAAAGTCCTTCTCAAAGGAGCAAGGTTGGCTATGTGGCTTAATGAACAGGAGTGGATGAATGTAAGAGATTGAATAATAATAAAGAAGATGAAGCAGTTGGTGGATGTAGCCCCACACTGGGGTGAACCATGTATATCTTGTGTCTTTATTGTGCTTTACGTTATGTTGTGGTTGTCATTTATCTGCTTAGTGATTTTGTTATTATGTATAATGGATAGATCTGATGTTTCTTAGTGCTTTACTTGTGCTTTATGAATGAATGTTGGATCTAACTCATTGTTATGTGTCAAGTGGTTGAAATACTTAATCTTTATTGTTACTGCATCGATCTATCTTAGGGTTTTGTTCTACGATGTTAATGAAGCTAATGAGTTAATGAATATCATCTTGTAGTGTTAATAGAATACTCTATGAAGTGTTGTAATCATAAATCTGTGTCCCATCTTGGTTACAGACACCTGAGTCTTGTAACGCCCCCTGCCTCTACCTCAAGTGAGACTTCGCCTGCTTCGTAGGTGTTGTCGAAAGGGCCGGTAGTTAGGGTTTTGTTGGTGCATTATTGAAGCATTGAACCTTGGGTCTACCCCTGTGCCAACATCAGTTGTAATAGATGTTGGTCAATGAAATCGGTAGAGACAAAGGTTTTTTGTTCTACTATTTGTCTCCTTCGACTTGGGTTGTCTTGGATTGAATTCACTAATTCATATGAGAGAAAATTCGTCCCTAGTTCATCTATTCTTGGGAGACATCCATTCCTTATCAGGTCTTGTGCAACTTTGTGAGTCCTTGAACATATCGCCATTGCCTTGGTTACTTCTTTGTCTCCTTTTTTCCCTACTTGCTAGCAATGATCTAATGCATATAGGCATGCTTCCTTGTTGATTTTGAGGGTCTATATAGCTCTGGAGGCACATCAGGATTCTCTATTATCCAGGTATCATTGTCGGCTATACCCTCATGGATAGTGTTGTCTTTTGTCAACTACATTTTTATCTGTTTGTTTTTTTCAATAATTGTTGCAACCACATTTTGGAAGAGATGCAAGTTGGATTACATATCAATGAGGGAACCTTCCAAATAATTCCTCACTTTTTTTCGCGTTGGTCTTAAAATTGAGAAGACTCCTTTCATCAATATTTTCTTTGTTTTCCTTTTTCCCTACCTGCTAGCAATGATATAATGCATATATGCATGCTTCCTTGCTAATTTTGAGGGTCTATATATCTCTGGAGGCACATCATGTTCTCTGTTATCCAGGTATCAATGTTAGCTATACCCTCACAAATAGTGTTATCTTGTGTCAGCTGCATTTGTATCTGTTTGTTTTGTTCAATAATTGTTGCAGCCACATTTTGGAAGAGATGCAAGTTGGAATACATATCAATAGGGGAACCTTCCAAATAATTCCTCACTTTTTTCGCGTTTGTCTTAAAATTGAGAAGACTCCTTTCATCAATATTTACTTGTTGGAGCCTTTCTTTTAACTATGTGATCCTCATCCATTTTTCTTTGTTCTATTGGCATAACATTTGTATATTGGCCACGGTTTCATCCATAAATGAAAATCCTTCCCTAGTTGTAGCCACAGGGTCTTCCCTGACATATCCTATGACAGGGACCTAAGTAACCACTGACAAAGGGGCTCCTTCTGTTGTTGGAACCTTTTTCACTCTTTCTTGCACGATTTGCCTAGTTTTACTATTGTATGCAAAAATGCGTAGATCCAATATTTCGACTGACTGAAAAGGTTCCCAGGGCTCGAGACCTAACCCACTGCTCGTTGTTTATTCTCCTACACCTACGGTGGGTGTTCTAGGGACATCCAATTCCATCGGGTGTGTGTCACCTTATCTATCATTTGCGTTCTTCTTTTGTCTTTATTATTCAACATTTTTATCTGCTACTTGTTTCTCTGATAATTATGATGTTATTATAATTATCATAATTATAATAACATCAGCTAGCTCCTTTTCTTTTTCTGCAGCATCTTTTGCTTCAGCTTCTGCTTTTGCCTCAAATTTAGCTTTGGATTTTGCTTCATTTTCTACCCTAGTCTATGCTTTGTCAGGTTCTAATTTTTGTTTCTTTTTAGCATCATTCCCCTTCTTCAGTATCTTCTCTTTTTATTTGTTGGTGCCTCTTCATATTCTTTTTTCGAACCCGAATGAGTTGATAATGAGATGGGGGAAGTTCTCCCAACTTCATCTCTCTTTTCATCTTTTATGGATGCTTCTCTTGCAACTTATTTGTCTTTGATTCTACCTTTTGGTTGACCTCGCCTGTTGAAAATGACCTCGTCATAAGTCTTGTAATTTTGATGTAATTCTTCTTATTCTTCCCATAACTCAGTGTGTACTCGTATGGGAATCTCATGCTATGAAAGTGCTCTTTGATTATTCTTTTGGGGTCATGCCTCTTGAATATTTCCTCTCCAAAATGGTAGGAAAGTAAGACATCTACTTTCTCCTGGGCTTGTTTGGTGTTTTCAAAGAAGTAGTTGCCAATGTAAAGAGGTAATGGAGGCCAGAAATTTCTTTCTTTGATTGATATAACATTCCTCTAACCCCATGTATGATGGTTTGATATGCCACTTCCTAGAGCACAAGCTTTTCAAGGACAAACTGAGGAAGTAGATGGGGTGGTTTCATTGCACTGTATATCCTTATATATGTACCATGTTCCATTAAATACCAATCCTCAATCCATCTTATAATTGTTATGGCCTTGTCAATCATACAAGGTAGGGAAATGAAAAAAAATAAACCCGTACAGTGGGGCAAGGAAGTTTTCATATATTCTTTGATAATTTGTTTGATATTTGTTCTCCCAAAGCACCTTGAAGTAGATGTGAATAGTGGCATCAGTGGGAAACCAACTCCATCCCATGTTCAAGTACTTATGAGTGATGCACATTATGTCTAGATGGTATGAAGACATATGGAAATTGAGGAAGCTCTTTGGTTGTGCTTGTGTAACTACAGAAACGACATCTTTGATATTTTCAGACAATATGTCTTCCCAGTTGAATGAGACCCCTACATCTGCACAGAAATAAATTAAGGGCATGTATGATAAGGGAAAATGGGTTGCATCTAGTTCCCTATAAAACCTACATAGCGTGGCCAACATGTAATGGTGTTGGCACAGGGGTAGACCCAGGGTTCAATGCTACAACAAAGCACCAACAAAGCCCTAACTACCAGCCCTTTCGGTAACACTTACAAAGCAGATGAAGTCTCACCCAAGATAGAGGCAAGGGTGGTTGCAAGACTCAGGTGTTTTCAACCTTAGCTGGGACATAGATCTGTTATTGTACTACTTAATAAATCACTTAGCACTGTTATTTCTACAATATCTAATCATTAATCACTTCGCTGATAAAACAGGGCTTCACAGCATTCACACTGTTATAACATACTTAAGCACTTAGCATCAATAGATAGGTTAGATCTAGTAGATCAAGCATTAATCACATTCATATGGATCAGATCTAATATTATCACATATCATTAGCACTAAGCACAAGAAGATCTATACAATCATCTCAAATCACTTAGAAAAAGAAGACATAAACACATTAATACAAGAATAAAGCAAGACAACAAAATGTTTACGTGGCTCACCCCCACCCTGGGGCTACGTCCACCAACTCTTCTTCTTTATTGTCTTCAGACAATTGGTTACAAGCACAAAGCCATCAAAACCCTTACTCCACATAGGACAAAAGATCTGTTCAGCTCGCTAGATCCTTCTTCCTTGCATTATAGCACAAAGACTTCTATAGTCTCGCACAGGGACTTGCACTTAGCTCTGCGAGTCTTACACATAATGCATAAGTCCTGATCACACAGATCCAACTCTTGGCACTTAGCCTACATCACATAGAAATAATATTCGACTACTTCTTACATTGCCTATCCTTTTATTTATACATATAAAATAGGCCTAAACATGGGTAAACCCATGGGTCAACATCCCATTCCTGTTACATGTTCCCAAAAACCCAAAAAGGATCCAAAAGTGGGTCGAGATCCCGTGATCTCTACTTCGTCTTGAACTCCTCCTTCGATAGGTTGTTGAATTCCCAAAATAGGTCAACATGACCAAGAAGCTTCCAAAACTTGTTTAAGGGCCAACATGCCCCCAACACTCACCTGTGACTCATCCCGAGTCACTCTGGTTTGCCTAGTTCTACCTCGAATGCCTCAAGATTAGCTCAAGCTTCTTTGACTTGTTGCTTTGTTGTGGCCTCTTATTCGGTGAACTCCTAGATCACTACATTGTTCACTGGCCCTTCTAGGTGTTGTTCTGTTGTGACGACGACCTGTTCTAGCTCTGCTCCTTGGCTCTCGATCTCTGTAAACAACCGGCATGCCTTATCTTGTACTGGTTGGAGCCATTGAGTTATTTCCATCACTTTGCTTTGGATCGTATGGATCTATTGTTGGGTTGTGCATTGCTCGTGAGACCTCTTCATTCTATATATGAACGATAGGGCCTTCAACTACGCCTGAAGTGTGTCTGCGTGCTCCTTCGCTTCCTGGAGCTACAACTTGAGCGTCTGTAACTCTGGGTTCTCAGTGAGGTTTTCATAGGTCTTAGCACTGCGGTTACTCAGCTGCTTTCACTCCAACGAAAGATATTTTAATCTGTCAACTCCATTGTGGGAAGTTGCTCCCCTTAGGTCTCTTATGTCTTGAGGGGTCTCGAGCACAGCGCGTAGCTCCAAGTCTACTATGCATTGTTGGAGCTGCTGGATTACCTCTTCAAGTTGTGCCACCTGTTTTGGGACTTGCTCTTCAGTCTTTACTTTGAAAATTGTCACAGAGCGAAGTTCTTTGTTGACCATTTCCTTAACTTTGAGTTTCTCTGCGAGAAACTATCCCTTTCTTTGTTTCAACTGTGTTTTTTCTTCATCCCATTTCGCTTGTAGAGCAAGCTTTTCCCGTTCTGTAGTACCACGTTGGTCCTAAAGGTCTTTTTGTAATTTCTCTAAAGCTTGGGTGGCTTGTGTTGTTCTTCCCGAGCTCGTCAAAGGAAAGCTTCAACTGTATCAGCAATGCGGTGTATTTGAGATGGCTCATCACCTAGTTTTGGTGTTTCCAATGATGGAGGCACAATGGAAATTGTGTGGCTGGACTGTAGTGCCTACTGCACTCCTTGAAATTCAACCTTGATCCTATTGAACACCTCCTCCTTCTTAGCTTCTTTCTTCTCTACTATCTCCAGTGAAGCATCATTCAAGGCTGCTACAATAAAATCAAAGTCTTATGATGTGAGGGTAGTCTCAAATTTGGTCCTGGTGGATTTCATTTTCTTTCGGGATGAGGGTTTTTGTGGGGAAACCTTCCTTTTCTTTGAGGTGTCATCCTCATCTCTAGGTAGTGTAACCTTTCATTTATTTTGTTCAGCTTCTACACCATCTATCTCTCTGACATCTCCTCCTTCCTCTGTTGAGATGGAAGCAGTCTTCACAGAGG
Organism: Picea engelmannii; assembly: GCA_009831015.1. Taxonomy (NCBI): domain Eukaryota; kingdom Viridiplantae; phylum Streptophyta; class Pinopsida; order Pinales; family Pinaceae; genus Picea; species Picea engelmannii. The sequence goes on along the minus strand of ML822571.1, from coordinate 19,668 downwards.
TACTAATGACATCTTGGGCGTCTTCATTCTTCTTTGTCTTGCTGGGTCTATGGGTATCATTCACTGCTTCGGGACTGTCAATATCAGATAGCTCCATGGGGTCTGTTGGGATGAGGAGGTCCACCGACCATTCCTTGGTGATTTCCTCCAAATCCTCCTCCGTCAATTTGTAGTATGATTTCAACTGTTGTTTATGCTCATTAGTGTGCATTGTGATATAGATGAAATGGCGGTCCATGTTGAGTTTCATCAAGGGCCTGAACCTGTGGAGAGTGTTCGGGGTTATACGAGGCTCATACTAGATATTTTTCTTCAGTTGGTTGTAATATGTGTGGAACACGGCATTTGACTACCATTTCTTATTCATGTCATTCAAGTACCACAATGTATTGAACTTCATGTCCAGAGGTTCAAACGGCTCGATGTTTGGGAAGGTCGCACCTTCCGACATCTCCCATGTGATGAAAGTGATCAATATGAGAAGCCAGCTAAAGCGGAACTCATATCCTTGATTCTAGGCTTCTCTGTAGTCAATTTCCAACTAGTTTACCAGGTACTACACCCAATTCATCTGAAGTCCTTCTACGCACTTCCCTGGGAGGTCGACTACAAACCCCGTGACTTGGATGGGTCGATTATTTTGCACCAACTTTCCTGTGATCAATTGGTAGGTGAGGTGCACTACGTCGCTCTGGATAGAAGCTACCTTGTAGCCTCATGTTCCCTTCTCAACATCATCGTAAGTTTCCTTAATCTTCTGCACAAGAGCGTGATCCATGGATTTTCCCAAATAAAAATATTATGGGTCAGGGCCTTGCATGCTTAGCACTGTGATCTAATTGATCAACGTTGGATCCACTATGATATGGTAGTTTAACCATAAGTATCTGCCATGGTAATAGGATAGCAGTAGTTTGACGCATGCGCTCACTTCTTGATGCCTTCTGAAGTGCGGGATCTTCATGACGTTGAGCAGTGTGGATTGTACGAGGGTATGGGTCCATGATTGAGGAATTATCTTTGAATTATTTCCTTTTGTTCTGGTCAGATACTTATGTGGGGTGAGCATTCTATAAACATTCATGTCACCGAGGTTGAAGTCACTAAACTTCAATGCTGTGATCTTATCCTTGTCTGCGTGCACTGTGTGTATCCCCTTCAGGAGATACATAGTGACCAAAGTGTACTCAAAATATCTGGGCACGTTGTCTCGGTTTATTGCTCTGCTCAAAGGTGGTAGATAGGTGGGTAGTATACTCAATATTAACTTAGAATTTGTGAGATCATCCCTATGCTTAGTTCGCTTTTCATCTACTGGTCGGGATGGACCAGCTCAAGCAGTGGACAGAGAGGTTGGCAGTCCTCTCATCGAAGATTCTTGTACATATGTAGACACTCCTCTCTCTGACATGACTCTTTCAGTCATTAAGTTGAGGAGAACTTATATTACGAATTCTTTAACTACGGTGAGCTCGTCGGACATACGCGCTCGGGATTAAAATTATCAGGGTCACAATGATCTTAGATATGGCCCTAGAACAAACAGTAATAGTGCAATGATCACTGTATACAATTCTCTTAGTCTATGGGCTTCAAATTCTCAATTAGAAAAAGTGTTCTCTATGCATGGCGCGACGGGATAAGTAGGCAACCTGGAAATGGTTTGCTTGTAATGGGTATGAAGCCTCATTAACTCTTGTTTTGTCCATTATGGTGTGGTCCAACAGTATAGTGTCGAGCTGTAAATGATTTTCGACCTGTTCGAAGTGGGAGTCGAACAGATATATCGGCCCCAATGGCTATATTGCTTCGCCCTGGTGAAGTACCATGTGTCAATGTTCTGATATCCCAACGAAGCTCCAATTCTACAAATTTTCTATCTATGAAGTTCCCTCTGGGATCTTCTGTAACTTTTCAATATTATCTCTCTTTTTACTTATCTTTCTAGCCTTCTTTCCAGTGAGCTTCGTCTCAGTATGTGTTTTTCCATTCTGATTCTTATCTTCTTTTAACATAGTCACTACGCATTGTTGAGATTCTTTCCTAGGATTCAGGGGCAATACCTCTTCTTTATTTGGAGTAAGTACTTCAGTCTTCTGTGGGTCTTCTAGTGTTCTTACAGCTTCGACATCAGGGTCTCTAGTGTCAAATAGGTTTGATATGTTCTCTTGTTCTTCAATCAAGTATGTGATCCTTCTAGTCATGAAATATTTTAACTCTTGTTTCTTCTGCTCCAAGACTTCTTCTTCTTTCTTTCGTCTGGCTTGATCTCTGTCAAACCAAGGTTTTCCTATTAACATGGTAAATGGGCCTTGTCCTCAATAAATTGAATAATCTCAAAATCTTCCTCTGTCAAAGTTCCATTGACGGTCATAGGTATCTAAGTGAGACTTCCATACATGTTTACCATTTCTCCTATGAATAACCCTATTCCTCCTAATGAGGGAGTCATAGCAGGCCTCCCTATAGCTTCCCAAGTTCTCTCGATCATGACAGACACCTATTTTTCCTCATCTAGAACACAGTCAATGTCAAAGTCTCATATTCTTGCTTCAAGGCATTCCTTGTCTTTAAATATCTCTGATAATCTAATATGTCGGTGGTCATTCGAGGTTTCTCTCATCTGTAGCAATATTTTCTCTTATTCTTTCTAGGTTTCTGTTATATCCTTTGGAGCTACCTTAGGGTTTTCTTGATTCAGATTCATTCCTTCAAGCTTAGCAATCATTTTGGGGCAATTCAACACTTCATGGTCCACATCTTTGCAACAAAGACAATTAGGTCTTGTCCCAGGGCATTCTTTAGCAAGATGTCTCGGTTTTCTACAACTGTAACAGAGGGTTAATCCTCTCTTTCTTTTAAATGATCCCCAGCCTCTTATGTATTGCACACTAGGATCATAGGAGCTAACCTGCAATAAATTCTTTCTGGGATCCTGCATCCATTTGTTAGTCCAAACATTCTTTCTATGCATAGGTATAACATATCTTTCACTATTCTTATCAGATCTACTCATATCAAACCTTCCTTCACATATTAATGCCCTAGTTTTCAAACTAGGATAGACCCTATTAAACATACCTAGATCCATACTCTAGAAACAAAAATTTCCACTTATCTTACTTCTATAGAGCACAAAGCTTCCATATCTAAAACTTTTAACTATTCTTACCTTTATCAAAGCACAGATCTTGTAGATCTTACCTCTTTTAATCATACGTCCTCACTTTTACCTTTCTTAGAGCACAAAGCATTCAGTTCCTACTTCTTTTCTTCAGATCCGACCTCTTTTCTTTAGATCGGGCTTCTTTCTTTCAGATCCGATCTCTTTTCTTCAACACAGAGCTTTATAGATCAAGTAGAACACTGCTCACTAGGGCACAGATCTTCGCACAAGGCTTTTAGGTCAAATTTTTGCACCAAGCTTTTTCTTCCTTAGTTCCCAGCAATCACAGTTTCAGGTCCCGACAACGGAACCATTTTTTACCATAAGGGTAGACACAAGGTTCAATGCTACAACAGTGAACCAACAAATCCCTAACTACCGGCCCTTTCAGAAACACTTGCGAAGCAGATGAAGTCTCACTCGAGGTAGAGGCGGGAGTGGTTGCAAGACTCAGGTGTTTGCAACCTTATCCAATCTATGATTGTATTACTTAATAAAGCACTTATCACCATTAGTTTTAAAATATCTAATAATTGATCACTTCGTTGATAAAACAGGGCTTGGCAGCATTCACATGGTTATAATGTACTTAAGCACTTAGCATCAATAGATAGGTTAGATCTAGCAGATCAAGCACTAAGCACATTCATATGGATCAAATATAATATTCTCACATATCATTAGCTCTAAGCACAATCAAATCTATCCCATCATCTCAAAGCACTTAGCAAAATAAGACATAAACACATTAAGACAGGCATAAAGCAAGACAACACAACATTTATGTGGTTCACCCCCACCCTGGGGCTACATCCACCAACTCTTCTTCTTTATTGTCTTCAGTCAATCGGTTACAAGCACAAAGCCATCAAAACCCTTACTCCACATAGGACAAAATATTTGCCCATCTCTCTAGATCCTTCTTCCTTGGGTTACCACACAAAGCCTTCTACAGTCTCGCACAGGGACTTGCACTCAGCTTTGTAAATCTTACACAAAATGCACAAGTCGTGATCACATAGATCCAACTCTTGGCACTTAGCCTACATCACATAGATATATTATTTTAATACTTCTTACATTCCATATCCTTCTATTTATACATACAAAATAGTCCTAAACATGGGTAAACCCATGGGCCGACATCCCATTCTCGTTACATATTCCCAAAAAAAAAAGGATCCAAAAGTGGGCTGATATCCCGTGATCTCCGCTTTGTCTTGCGCTCCTCCTTTGATAGGTAGTCAAAGTCCCAAAATAGGTCAACATGACCAAGAAGCTCCCAAAACTTGGTCAAGGGCCAACAAATTGTAAGGTCTCCTTAAATTAATTGTGAGGTATTGACTCTTGGGCCGATATCTGAACTGCTTGTCTACTTTATACCATGCAGGGAATAATTCTTTTGGTGTGAGCTCCAATTCGCTAAGGAGTTGACCACCTATCCTTTTATTTCTAGCTTCAATGTGGTAACACTTAGCTAAATCATCATGCTTGAATGAAGTTATTGGCTCTTTTATTGCATTAAATACATATCTACTATCTACATCTGCATTTTTCAAAATCCAAGAAATGGAATCTACAGAAGGGAAAATTGTTCAATGTGTTTCCACTCTAAAAATTCCAGATTTTTTGATGCTCCTAAACACCTGGAGATCATATGGTTCCTCTACATCCACCAAGAAGTTTGATTTATTAAACATATAATTAATTTCTCCCCATTTTAAAGTCTCTCCATCTTTGTCCAGAAGTCCCAACGTATCATTTATACGGTCTCGACACTTTCTGTCTTTATTGTCTACTAGGAAATGCCATATGGGTCAGCCCCTACTGGTTTCATCATTGTTTTCTTTCGTGGTGACATGTTTGAATATGCAGACAGGATAAATTTAGAGCATTTTATTTGAAAACAGTTAAATGATCAAAACAATTATAAAAATTAATGAAAACCAGTCATGGCAAGTTGCTTCTCATCAATGTCAAGTTAATATTAGATAATGCTCAGCGAGATGGAGTGAAAATAATTGGCATCATCCCTGAAAAGAAAAATCAGAGCATAATAAAACAACTTCCTTAATGCAGATCGGAGGATTTAATAACAACTCTTTCGAGCATATCCGAGGAGTTAGTAACAACTCCTCCGAGCACATCAGAGAAGTTGTAAGTAACTTATCTGATATGTATTTGGAAGGGTTTATCAAAATCACATCGAGGATCTTGGAGCACTTATCGAGAACTCCTATGATCGTATCGGAGGAGTTAAAAGTAACGCCTATTATACGATCAGAGGAGTTGTTTCCAATCATTCTGAACAATGTGCAGAAGAGTTAATGTCAACTCTTCTGAGAATATCGGAGAAGTTAGTAGTAACTTCTTTGATATGCTTGGAAAGTTACTAAACAATTTTGTGGATTAAGAGTGATGGTTTTCCACAAACAAGGATGGTAACCAGGAGTACTCCAACTAACCTAGAAGGATTAAAATCCTTTATGACTAATGCAGGTTTTGGGATTTGCAATAGTTAAGAGCAATAATAGGAAAACGTTGATCACGACTTAAGAAGGGGGGAAATGTCGATTAGTTGTATGCTCTATATCCAAGAGTATATTGAGAACCAGTCTAATACTAGTGAAAAAAGGGAAGGGATTGGTGAAGGTGAAGTGACAAAGAGTTGGAAAGGAAGAGTTGTGGTCTAGGGAAAAGGAGCAAGAAAAAATAAAAATAAAACCTAACCCTATCTTAAAGAAAAGGATAGATGGAGGTAACCTTACTGGTCTATGCGACCACATGGTGGAAATGGATACAGGAGGGATCCAAACAAGGTTCAGCTTGGTGCCTTTATCCTATGTTCTTCCCTCATTCAATTGTGAATACTAAACTCAAACATCATTTTGTTTTATATAGCCTCATGGTTAATAAATGGAATTTAATGCGATAGTTGGGTAGGTTGGGTCGAAAGAATTTAGAAAAATTTTGTCGAACTATTTGCAAGAGTTAGGGGTAACTCCTCTGAACATATTAGAGGATTTAGAAGTAAATATTATGATATGATCAGAGGATTTTTCCTCAATTTTTGTGATAATGTTATTCATCGGAATGACCGAGAGGAACTCCTTTGAACTGCTCAGAGGAGTTTGAAGTAACTCCTCTGAGTTACTCAGAGGAGTTTGAAGTAACTCCTCTGAGCTACTCATAGGAGTTTGAAGTAACTCCTCTGAGCTTCTCAGAGGATTTTGAAGTAACTTTGTCCATCGAATTTTTAAATTTCAACTTTAAGTGCTTTCTCATTTTCCAAGTGAAACATGAATTACTAGAAGAATCCTTTAAATGAAGGAGGGACTTTTGAGGTTTTCTCTTGATCTCATAAAAATAAGGAGGCTCCACTTTTTAGGGAAGTATCAAAATAGAAGGTAAAATGGAGAGTTGTAGTGTCTGTCACAACAATACCCTAGTACATTCCAGTGAATGTGAATAAATGAGTTGAGGTAGAACATTCGTGGAATCATCTGATCAGAGGTCAATGATGTAAACCTAATGTTGGGAGCAAGGAGACCTGTCATTGAGGCATGTATGTCCCAAGGTGCTAACTAATTTCTAAGTCTAATTATCAGATAATGTGTTCAATTCTACAGGAAAAGACTCATCGAAGGATGGCCATGATGTATCCCCCATCATTGAAATGAAACTGACACAAGAAAGTGATATAAAATGGTGAATCGAATGAGTATGGACTGACACAGGAAATGGAAATTGGTAATATTGCAAATGGATGGTTTGAAGTGAAACTCCCCTTGAACATGATGAGGCACAACAAGTTACTTGGCATCTTTTGACTCGACTAGTACCAAGAACATAATGTGACAGTAAATGAGAGCACTCTTTGACTGGAATGAAAAACTATGACGACACACATAATTGGTATGACTTAGAGACAAGCATATTACCCAATTGTAATATGAGATGAAAACAAGTGCCATGTTCAAGGGTGACAATAACTTCCATAACGGATTCCAAAAAACTTGACCCGATTCCTTCAATTTTTACGCCCATCTAGATAGATGAGTACCTCTTTCTTTTTTAATGAGCTTGAAGAGGATAACATATGTTTGGTATAACTCACCTTTGGTCAGTCCCTCTTCACATGTTTAACGAACCTGAAGAAGTAAGGTTTTGGTCTTGTATAGGTCCTGGAGATTGGACTCACATAGGTCCTTCGATGCATAGTTTTATGAGCCCAAAGAAGGTAAACTCGGTGATTTTTCACATTTAGAAAGTCTGAAAAGAACTTAAAAACGAATCCATGGATGGATTTTTCGTAAACTTAGTCTCCCAATCCCGAAAAAAGTGTAAGACAATACAGGGGAGAACTCTTCTAATCATGATTGATTAGACTAGTTTTTTTTCATAATTAGTCTTGTGAGGCCAAAAAAGAGATAAATTGTCGCTCGAAAGACGTCCTTTCAAACCTTTTAAAGAGTGTGAAAGGAAGAAAGATCACTCGGTAATATTTTCATGTTTAGGGAGTCTGAAAAGAGCTTAAAAGAGACTCCAAAGAGTTTATTTTTCATATAGACTTTACGAGTCCGAAAAAGAGATAAATTTATACTCGATAACCTATTCTCATGTATTTACGAGCACTATAAAGAACAAATACTAAGCTCCTTCTAGAAAAGACTACTAGGTTACGATGGGAATGACCCCCAGGAAAGGATCACTCCTAGAAGCATGTTTCTATAGCATTATTTTTACCCCAGCTATCATGATAGAAGCAGTGGCTTCACTGCAACATGATGTCCAAAGGCTAGAGACCTTCCCCCCAAGCATCATTTCCTCCAATGACTCTTCTTTCTTTGTTTAGGCTTCTAGTTACTAATAGAAACATTTTCACTAGGTGGAGGAAAAGAAGGTTCAAATATTCGATACATAGTGAGACTTGATTCTAATGGAGGTGGGTCTATTTCATTTTTTAACAAGCTTGACAGAGACAATGAACTATGATCGTGAGCATCTGTTTTATTTTTTAATGAGTTGACATAGGAATAGAACTATGCTCATTGAGACCAGGTACTACCAAAGGATCATATAATTCTAAGGATTCCTCACTCATGGGGGTTTTCCTTTTCCTATTACTCCCGCCCCGCAATTTTCCACATTAAATATTATTTCGACTAAGGTGCGATGGAGTCACCAATTTTCTATTGTGAGAAATCTTACCCAACAGACAAGATAAGCTCCCCTTTGGACCAAGACCCCTATATTTGGTCCAAAGACAAAGAGAACAAGTGGTTACTACTTTCCCAATATATATAACTAGATCAATAAATAAAGAGAGAGAAGAATAATTTAGTGCACCTTGTTGTGATGTTCATCCTCACTGCTCCAATCCTAGTGCCTGGCTTCCAAGCTCCTCAACGCAACTGAAATCTTGCAAAGACTAGAAAAGGAACTCTTCCTCCTACTCTAGATGATTTCATAAAGTAGATCTATCTATGAATACTAAAACGACAATAGACAAGAAAATGTAGAACACATAAACTTGAAGAGAATAGGCCAAGTATATATTAATTGTAAATCCAAAAAGAGATACTTACAGACCATGATTAATGCAGCAGCATCCTCTCCAACCTCTCCTCATCCATCCCCTTGCACGAATCTTGAAATTAAAATGCTAAATTATTTCCCTGGGATCAAAGGTTTGATACCTCAAATCTTCCTCCCTTCTCCATGGAAAGCCTTTGTTATATAGGATTTGGAGGCTTAACCACCATGGAGAAGATCACTCACTAGATCCACTAAAATGGGATCTCCAAGATTTTTAGGAAGAAAATATCTCTCAAAAATTTTAGGGAGAAAATATCTCTCAAGGATTTTAAGGAGGAAATATCTCTTAAGATCTACCAAATTAGGATTTTGGTTTGAGAAAATCTCTCAACCATCCATGATATTCTCAACTTCTCCTTGAGATTAGGAAACTAAATGTGAGGTGGATTCTCACACTAAATTAATTTCCTTTTTATGAATAATAATGAATAATTCATGTGCACATAGCATTTTGACCTTCATATCATATATTTCTCCTCCACATTGACCAGGGATTGTGACAAATGTTCTTTCATGGTGTCAAGGTGTTGTGACACTTAGTAAATTGCATGTGACACTTAGTAAGGTTCATACGGCACTTGGAGAAGTGCATGTGACACTTAGTAAGGTGCATACGACACTTTAAGACACTTGAAACACTTAGGTGTAAATAGATGTGACATTTTGGTGTGTAACAAGCCTTCTCCTCTACCTCCTGACAGGGGACACACTTTGGATACTCCCTGCCCTCGAACTGGAATGAGCTCTCCTAGTGGATTTCTCTAGGGAATGATAGTGCATGCTCATTCTCCTTAACTGCCTATCATTTATGGTATACCCCTTTTCTAGGGATAACTAGGGAGATGATGTATCAAGGCCCACAAGTTGCATACATGGAGTACAGAGAGGTAGTCTAGCAAGCAGATCCCCACATCATACCATGCATCACCATTTGATCGATGATTATAGCATCCACCACACCATCTTGGCTCACAGAGGACAACGGGTCCTACTCCATAAGGTAATGAGTATGATGTCATGGTAAGTGTCATCCTAATAAATGAATCATTTGAATATGTGGCAAGGAGTCCTTTCTTGATTTTGAAAACATTTTCTTGGAAATTATGCATTTTGCCTCATTTCACCTTGGTGGTTGACATGTTATCCTAGTAAGTGGTCACCCTTGGGAAAAGCGATGTTACTGGGTGGTCTCCTTGAAGGGTCATCATACCAATCTAGCACATACTTATCACTTTCCATACTTCTTCCCTTTCATCTCCTCATATTTTGGGTTTCTGGGCCACATTGACCCAAGAAGGGAGTGTACCTCATTTCATGGGAAGAAGGGTCTAAATGCCCAGAGGCTTGTAGCTGGAAAAAGATAAAATCCAATCATAAACCTTCTATATTCTCACCCTGGGATCTCGAAAACAATGAAATGCTTCTAAAAAAATGACGGACCCATAAAATAAATAAATAATTAATCAATCATGCTAACAAAGGTAGAGCATATGTGGGCTATGCATTTCCTTTTTAGTGCCCCTTATTGTCTTCAAATTGGAAAAGTATGATCGAGTGTGACCAAGGTCGAGCGTATATGGGCTATGCATTTCCTTTTATCTCCCCTTATTGTCTTCAACTTGGAAACACGCTAATAAATTAACGACAAATGGGCTTGGAAAAATGTTGCATCATGGATGAAGGGTGGGACACCCTCTACAAAGGCACCCATAAATTAGACAATATGAGACCTTGTATGTCAATAAACCCCATGCCCAAAGTGATAGCCACATCCACCTCATACTCCTTTACATGACTTAGAAAGGTTCCCCTTGGGAAACACTCCTAAACTTGGGGAATTATCTACCCAATAGACCATGACAACCCTCCCATACTTAAATTTGGCAAGTTGTATAAAGTATTTAAGCATTTGTTTATTTTGAAAGGGGGGATTTGATGCACATGTTTGGGTGGTTCTTTTATTATATATGGCTTACTTTTCATGATATTGTGAATTGTGGACCCTTGTAGGGTGAATATGTTTGCCTTTGCAGGGCCTTGATAGGTGGAAGTCTTTTCATGGAGGCACAAGGTCACTTGGACCTTCATTTGGGGCATGAATCCCACAAGTAGGATGATCTTAACCATCCCTTTGGACACAAGGGAAAGGGAACGTTTCCTTTGGAGGCACTTAGATACCATGAGGAGATCACACCCCATCCTCTTGCACCCAAATGTTTGCCTTTGGAGGCCTAAAACGTCACACTTGATGCCCTAGACGTCACATGGGATAGGGTTTTTTATGGGGTTTTCATGGTCCATGGTGGTGTAGCATGGTTTGATGGAGAGAGAGAAACACTTGGCACATGATAGAACATTTGGTGGTATGATTTATGGCCTTTAGAGGCCCCACGTTCTTCATCAAAGGCTCAATGTCTCTCTAGGAGGAAAAACATCACCCTTTAAGGCATGATATCACCCCTAAAAGGGGATTTTCTTTATGTATTGTTCTCTTTTTATTTTGAGAAGGAAAATTGTTAAGGTTGAACTCTCTAATTTAATGTTGTTTTTTACAAAGTGGACAAACTTTTGAAGTGACCTCATATAAATAGAGGTCACTTCCTTTTCATTTTATCATAGTTCTCACTTGAGAATCACACACTTGTTGGCTGAAATTTTCACCCTCCTTGGGAAAATTTCATCTTCTCTCTTTAATTCTTTTGTGGATGGTATCACTTGTCTCTTGGAATAAAAAGTAATGTGTTATCTCTTGGATTCTTATTTCTTGCACTTGTGGTAGAATATTCTTGGTAGAGAAGGGTTTTGCTTGTTATCTATTGGAATTGGTGAGGATTTTATGCATATTGTTGTTACTTCTTTGTGTTTCAAGTTTTGTATTGTCTAAACCCTTGAAGGAGTATAAATGCATACACCCTCCACTAAGATCTATCATTATTGTCTTGAATAAGCTACTTTCCAACGGTTGTTAGGAGGAGTAAAACGTCTTACACCCTCCTATATTTACCTTGCTAGGTTTTGTTTTCCCTAAGGAGTAAAAAGGATTACACCCCTAGAGAAGTAACAAACCCTAGATATTACACAAGAGACTCCATAATCAAATGACAAGGCACTAGTCTTTTTTGCATTGGAGATATAAAATCATTGCATTGGTATAAGTGAAAAGTTGTGATTTTGCAATTGTCTAAGTTGGAATTTATTCTTCATGATTAAGGATTTCTTGTGCCCTAGGGGCATCTTGATTGTCCAACTAATTATTCTTGCTGTTATAACTTAATTCTTTAGCCATTAGGGCTGCAGAAAAACTCTCTCTTTCATTTATTTCTCTCTAATCTACCGCTGAAATTTACTAGTGAACCTAGATTATTGTTCTACTACTTATATGCTATCATTTAGATGGTTTACTTGTCAATTTTAGTGGTTAGATCTTGATTCTATAGAAAAAAAAATCTAGAACCATTTGGATGTTATATGCTTTGTTGATAACACTTTAATAAACAGCCATCTAACATCACTAAAGTCTTGTTTCATTTCATGGAAGTTTAACTAGTTTTTACTAGATTAGTTTCCACTATTTTATGCTTGATTTTAGTGGTTTAATTTGCAGACATTGGTAGTTGTTTATTGATGATTTTTACGCATATATACTACTGAAATTTTGTACAACAAGGATTCTTGCTTGATCCCCTTTGATAAAAGGATTGGTTTATGATTATTTCTCTTGTTCCGGGCAGGGCTAACATTGTTTTGCAATTACAAAATACTTGGTAACCATATACTCTTTTACAAGAATATTTCCAAGACATTCTTCACGTCCAAGCTTGACCTATATGGGTTTCACTCATCATCATTTCACTTTCCATCTCAATCCCCCTAGGGTCATTGGGATTCGCCCGTTGTGGTGATTTAATCATCACTAAAGATAGGGGAGTGTTTATCTATGGTGGCAGTGGGTAGGTACTCTTGTAGTTCTCACACTTCCATGGATTGGGTTTGTCATTTCCCAAGCTTTATATTTTGTGATAATAATTCACATTTCCATCCATTATGTTATGGGATTTGCATGATGTCACTTGTCTAGCACTAGTTTTGGGCTTTGTGCTAGAGTCCTTATTATATTTCTTATGCAACATGTTCAAGATATGAATTATCTCTTCCTGAGCCTTCATAATATTTTCATTTTCATCTCTATATCTCTTCACTTCTCTATGTAGGATTCTCTTAGTTACGGGCTCTTACATGTCTCTTCTTCCATTAGACTTGGTCTCATCATTTCCCATGTTGACATGCAGACCTCAGAATTCATCTTCATGATTGTAGGACCCTTGGGTATATTCCATTGCTATGGTTCTTATATAGATACCAAACTGATTATTTGAACTTATAATTTTGCAGAAAATATGCATGCAAACAATTTATGTTCGATGAAAATAAATACATACACAATTCGTAAAAGAATACATAAATTTGTTTTCCCTTTAGTTCCATCGGTCATATTCCTTTGATTTGACTGCAAAAATTTCTTCTCAAATTAATTTTTTGTTGAATATATGGATTCTCCTCCTCGATACCTTTCCATCGACTATTTACTTTCCCAATTCTGAGTTCCAAGTAGAAAGTTATGGTCTTCAGAAGTTTTGAGTATTTTTCCTTTCTCAACCCTCCACGCTACAAGTGTCTTCTTTCTCTCCCAACACATTTTTAGGTACCCAAAACTCAAATCTATCTCCATGGATGACTTCTACAGTTCATGATCTTTCTATAGACTACTCTTGGGACCCAAATTGACTCTTGATCTAGGAGTTATACCCTCTAAAAGAAATCTAGTACTAAATTTTTACACCTGATTGTTTTGGCTATAACTCCAGCATACAAGATCCATTTGGCGAACAATTCAGCTTGCTAGAAAAATATCTCCAAGCTATATCAATTTAGAAGCATATATTTGTGTCTTAGAAGGAAAAACATTTTATACAAAATTGATATTCTAAAACCGTTTTTTAGGCCATCAAAAATTCCTTGTAAGATGAAGACCTTCAAAAACTAGAATTTTTCATGGAAAAATTCACTAATTTATTGTTGTAACAATCTTTAGATCCAAACCGTTGATCTCATAGTCACAATTAATCCCAATCTTTGATCTTTTATTCCTTGCCAAGTTGTGGCTATTTCTCTACAAGCTTTTCAGAAGCTCTTTCTTGAACTCTTACACATCATAAACCCCAATTGTTGGGTACGCGAATCCCCTGAAATCTACAGTCTGAAATGTTGTTGGAATCCTCCTATCATAAACACTCCATCAGAAACATAGCTTTCCATGTTTCTCGACCTTTCCAAACTCTAATCTCAGACATCCTATCGGGCTCTCTCTGTCAGACCTTTGCATCAAAAACCTTCCTGAACGAACCCTCTGATGGCCTCCTTCTAAAGACTTGTACTTGACCACTATGTGGCACTGGTGAATTCACCCTCTCTTGCTAACATGTTCTTTGACATGGCATGATGATGTGGAAACTTATGTGGCATTCTCCTTCACCCTCAAACCTTCCAAGGAAACATGCTCGTTTGGTAGATTGGATGGTCAGCAATCATTCCTCTCAACAGCCATGATCATCTCAGGCTCCCAAAAATGTGCATTGGTTACCTTGGTCAGACTGACTTCATTGGATGCCAAAACACACCCAATATTTTGAACTAGTTCTTCTTAAACACCCCCAGCAAATCTAATGGTTGGGAAAAAATATGGTTGATCTGATGGCTCCTATTATTTCAAGCTCGTGTCATCGGACTCCTATCTTCAAACTCAACCTCACGCATGACTCCAAGTCCTTCAGAAACCTTCTTCATGAATGTCTTCCAGGAATCCCTTGCTTCGATCTTCTGTTATTAAATATCGACCGAATATTATCAAGGTCAAATTAATCTGGGTCGTCAATCAAAAAAACTTCATGGCCATCATGAAACTCACAAGATTCGACCCTCTAGGCCAAAATAAACTCTACAACCTACAACTCAAGGCCATGAATTACCTTCTTTGACTGCTCTTAAGCACTTAAACTCGAAAATCTGCTCGAAATTCGGGGATTTCACTTCAGTTCCCCATTTTTCCCCAAATTCATCACAGGATGAAATATACAACCACGAATCTGCTTAATTCATGTTGGCTCCTAGTCCATAAAAGTTTTGAATCTTGAACTCTGATACCATTCTGTAACTTCCCCCAGCTTAACCAGGGAACATTACTATGTGGAAATACACATAAAACAAACTTTTCTTTTGCTAATCAAAATCTTGTAGCTTACCAACTATTATTTAAACATGTATTCAACTAATTTATGATACCCATAATTAAATGCATCTACATCACTCTGAATGACCATGAATGTAGTTAATAAATAATTCACATAAATAATTAACCCTTTACATATATAGAGTTAATCATAGCAATTAAATTCATGGAATAACTCAGTGAATAGATAAGCACTTATCATTTATAAAAAAATTGTGCAACCAACATCTTGGGAAGGACGTTCCACCCAACCATAGACTTGTTGTTCTAGATATCAACAGAAAGTCACCCCCGAGTTGGGGCTAGGAATCCACAAAATAAGGGTGCCTCCCACAGTCCCTCGTAGATCCATATCACACAACCCATTGGTTTTCTCCTATAGCTATCCCGAAATTCCTCCAGCTCTTTGCCTCTTGACCTGCCCAACTCAAAGAATGTACCTCTTCACTGCTCTCAGTCCATCAGGAATCCCATTTGTTTATCAGGGTCTCTTTGGCATAGGTATCTAGGAATATCTTGGCTAGGAACTCAAGGGAACTCACTACCAGGAAAACCACCAACAAAAACAATAGCAAACACTTGTTGATATAGTGCAACTCACCCAGGAGTTCACTCTTCAGGCTTGACAATCTGGCTCTTCAATTTCCAGCTCTGAAATGCTCCAAAAATTCTCCAGAATTTGCCCAGCCTTGTTTTTCTATCTCCCCATCTCTTCTCCCATGTTCTCTACTTGTTGTTCCTCTAAAAATAAATGTGAAAAAGTATATGTTACTACCCATACGAATTTCCTCTCTTTCCCCAAGACAGTTGACTACTCACTCTGCCCAATGTTGATTATACCTCTGCCCCATTCTCTCCAATAACTATGGGATGTGACTCTCACACCCACCCTATGACAGGTATTCAATTATTGGGCTCTCATACACTCAACCAGAAAATAGAATTTTTCCCCAAATGATAATAAAATTAAGAAATGTGGATTTGAATTAATACCGATAAATTATTTCCCTTTGGAACCCTCTTGGACACTCTCTAGGCATTCCCCCTCTCTTTTGAATTACTCATCCCCCATCTCGATCCATATCCCAACAATTGTTATTACATTATATTTATTTAAAATTCATAAAATATGGTTCTCATTTACATTGCTTGGCCATAACCACATTAATATCTACACTATGCATTATTTAAATCGGGAATTATAGTGGGGATGTTACACCAAGGATCCAGTGCTTCTAGTCAGAAAACATCAATGTTGGAAACTCCCAAAATTCTTAGTTGCAGACAGTTATGTCTCAATTTCCATTATTCTCATTCCCACATGCATCCATTCCCTCCTGGAATAATCGGTAATTAATTGCATCCAACCAACTATGGCTACTCTCCTTCAGTAATTCATTTTTCCTTCCCTGTGCATAAACAAGAATGAGAAGAAGAGTGAATTCCAAAGGAACGGATCCAAAAAATAATTTTGAGTCAGGATGAATGGCCAACCCCCAAATCACCAAACAAACCCAAGGAAATCAAGAACGGGGTTTAAATATCTTGGCGCCCAAAGGCCAATGTGGTCTCCCCAAGGACTCTTGAGCCCCCTCATATGACCCTCCCCCCAAGACAACATGGGTGACAATTAGTTAAACAAGGCATAAAGGTTTATCCCACTTAGCTTTCCCCCTCTCTTGTGGAATCATATCCCCCTATAATTCTTGTCCTTATTTGTCTCACATCCATCATTATATTTTATTATTAACGATGATCAAAGTATTACATTTCCTAGGCACTTCGACCTCTTATAATTGTTCAAGCACTCTGACCTTTCATCAAATAAAAAAAATAGATTATTAATCTAGGGACTCAAAATTGGGGTAGCACATTCCCCTCCCCCTTATCTTGCCACTATCCTTAGTGCATACACAAAACAGAAATAAAAATTTCAAAATTCTTCAAAAAGTCATGGGTATTCTACCCACATGGCATCATCATGCTCCCAAGTAGCATCTTCAAGACCATAGTAGGTCCACTGAACTTTTACCATCTCTATAAATCAATTATGGATCACTTTGACTTTTCTATCTAATATGTGCACCGGTTGGACCTGAAACTATCCTTCTTGCTCCACCTGAATCAAATGCTAATCAATAACATGGTTAGGATCATGCACATACTTTTTCAGCAAAGAGACATGAAATAAATTATGTACTTTCATGGAAGCAAACAATGCAAGCATGTATGCAAATGGACCTATTCTATCCAATATCTCAAATGGACCATAGAATCTTACTTCTAGATTCGTACAACTACCCAACTTTAATGATCTCTTCTTGGGATTCACTTTCAAAAGCACATGCTCTCCCACTTTTAATTCTTTGGTTGTCATGTTCTTATATGTATAACTCTTATATCTATCTTGTGTTGTCTTCAAATTCTATTAAATTCTAACCATTTGGCCTTCCATATCCTTGAGAAATTATGGCTTGAGTGATACTTTGTGTGTTGGGTTGTCCCATCTCACTGGAGTATTGCATTTTATACTATACAAAGCTTCGAATGGGCTCATATTCAATGAAGCTTGATACCCATTAGTATAGTCAAACTCAACCAAATGCAAGTAATCTTCCCACTTAAATGACTTACCCATCCCATGCATTCTCAACATTTCTTCAATTACTTGATTGGTTCTCTCTATTTTCCCATCTGACTATGGATGGTATGTTGTGCTAAAGTTCAGATTTGTACCAAATCCTTTAAATAATCCCCTCCAAAAATTTGATGCAAACTTTGTATCTCTGTCTGAGACAATTACCTTAGATATTCCATGTAACCTAGCAATTTTCCTCATGTAAATTTCTGCAATATTAGTTGTTGTATGAGTCATTTTCACAGGAACAAATGAGCATCATTTTTCAACTTATCAATAACTACCATTATTGAATCATCTTTCCTCATTGCCCAGGGAAATTTAGTGATAAAATCGATGGTTACCACTTCCCATTTCTTCTCTGAGATTGGTAATGGTTGTAGCAAACCCACTGGGTTTTTATGCTTAGCTTTCACTTTCTGACATTACATACATTTGGAAATGCAATCAGCAGCATCCTTCTTCATCCTAGGACAAAATAATTGGCTTCTTACTACTGCAATTTTTTTCAGGTAACTGGGATGTCCAACATATGGAATATTATGAATTTCTTTTAACACCAAATTCCTAAGTTCTCCGTAACTAGGAACATAAGTTCTATTTTTATGCATAAGGAGTCCATCTTCTTTGATATCATACCCTTTGAATTTATCTTGTACATTTTCTTGCTGTAAGTTTTTTTTTCCTTGCAGGTAATGTTGGTCTATAACAACAGCATTTAAAATTCTGCTCTTTAAATCTGAACTATGCATACAAATGGTTGTTGCATGCATGAGGTGTAATCTCATGATGAGTGCATTAGAAACTTTATTTTATTTTCCTTTGATATGCTTGATATCAAAGTCATACTCACTTAAAATTCCAACCATCTTGTTTTCCTCACATTCAAATTTGGTTGCTCAAAAAGATATTTCAAACCACTATGGTTTATTCTTAATTCAAATCTCTTGCCAATGAGATAATTCCTTCACATATTCAATGCATGAACTATGGTATCAAGCTCCAAATCATGTGTGGCATAGTTATTCTCATGTTCTTTAATGTTTTTGGACTCATAACTAATGACATGTCCATTTTGAGAGAGGACTCCCCCAAGTCATTCTTTGCATGCATCTGTACAAACAAAAAAATTCTCAATTGGGTCAAAAATATTTAAAATAGGTGTACTAGTAAGTAATTCCTTCAACAAATTAAAATTTTCTTCACACTTTGTTTCCCATTCAAATTTAATTCTCTTATTTTGTAAAGAAGTGATGGGATGAGCAATTTTAGAGAATCCTTCTATAAATCCCATGTAGTATCTTGCTAATCCCATAAAATATTGGACCTCTGAAACATTCTTGGGTGTTGGTCATCCTCTATGGCTTCAATATTCTCTAGATACACCATTATTCCTTCTTCTAAAATAATGTGCCCCAAATAATGGATTTTCTCTTGGTAAAAAGAGCACTTACTAAGCTTGGCATATAGTTGATATTCCCTCAACACTTGCAATACCAACCTCAAGTGATATTTGTGTTCTTCTTCTGATTTATAATAGATAAGTATGTCATCCAAGAATACAATGAAAAACTTATCCAAATAATTTATAAATATGTCATTCATTAAGCACATAAATACAATTGGTGTATTAGTCATTCCAAATGGCACCACTACAAATTCATAATGTCCATACATATTTCTAAAGGTTGTCTTATTGATGTCTTATTCCTTGATTCTTACATAGTGGTATCTGGATCTCAATTCTACCTTTGAAAATATATTTTTTCCTCTTAGTTGATCAAATATATCATCAATTCTGGGTAGAGGTTATTTTTCTTCTCTGTGGCTTTATTTAGCTATCTAAAGTCAATACATGATCCAGATTATTTTCGGCACGAAATGAGAGCGGAGATATAATAAAGAAATGCACAGAGATATTGCAGATATTCAATAATATAACATAAATGTATCAGAGATGCAACCATAAACACAGATGTA